>MPUH01001204.1:0-21095 GCA_001970955.1 Stentor coeruleus
ACACCCTAACACCCTAACATTAAAGAAAAACTACCAAAAAAAGCAAAAAACATTGACAACTTAATCAAAAACTTTATAGAAAGCATTTACACAGCAAGAAAACGAACTACAAAAAAGGAACTTGGTCCCTAATCGGGGGACGATTTATTAATCTAATCTAATCTAATAAAGGGCGAATAAAAAAACTTTTAGAAAATTTAAATAATATCCTTTTGTTCTAAGTAAGATTACATATTAAGGGGCACTATAAAAATGTCAGACGGAGATCCTTACAAAAGACAAAAAACATCTGAGGATTCAGAAATAATCACCTCAGAAGAAAATAATCTTATGTACCAAAATGCTTGCTTATCCAGCAGGTTAAAGGATCAACGTAAGCAAATCTCTGAACTGACTATAATGAATGAACAACTGAATTCTAAAGTTTTGGCACTAGAAGAAACTTTAAATTCTGTCAATAGCAATTGGGCAAAAGTAAGAATCATGTAGACTTTAAGTAATATAAACGTTTTATGTGCAGAACTTACAGTTCCGCCTGAAAAAATTAATCCATTTGAAATTTTTATTCAGGAAGCTCCTGGCATTGAGCCCCTCACTGAAATGACAAAAAAATGCATATACAAACTTTTAGAAGCCATCGACAAAGTAGCTGAATACGAGTCAGGAGTTATAGTCGAAAACTGCAGAGCCGAACTGCAAACGAACGAAATTCTCAGTGAAAACATGAAACTTAAGCAAGACCTAAAACGTTATATCGACGAAGTTACTAGATTGCAAGACACAGTCACATCTTTAAGTACAGAAAAAGCAACCCTATCAATCCGACTCATAAGAAAAGGTGACTATAAAATCGATAATCAATCCTCAGACAAAACTAATGAAAATATCGATGAAATCAAAAACCAAAGAGACACACTTGAAAAAATGTACATTGACGAATCTAAAAAATACTCACAAATCAAATACCAAAAAGAAGTCTCACATGAACGAATAATTCGTTCCAAAGCTTTCAAAGATCTTATCGACCAAGCTAAAATCCTAAGAGACAAATTAAAAGACTATAAAGAAAGGGCTAATTATTTAAGCAGATATAAAGATGATCATAAAGAAATCCTTAGGTCTAAATGTGAAGGGATAATAGAAAAAGAGTATAAAAAAAGACAAAGCTTAGAAAATGAAATAAAGTCTTTGCAAAAAAAAATGGTCCTATTAGAAAAAGAAAAAAACGAAAATTTATTTGAACTTGATACCATGCGGGCTATGAAAAACGATAAAAGCACTGGAAACCATTTCACCGAATTAATAGATTCACTTAATAAAGACAAAGAAACATTAAAAGTGAAAAATTCTGCATTACAAAAGACTATTGAAGAACTCAATAAGAAAATCTATGATTACGAAATGAAAGGAATAGAGACTTCTCAGGAACCTGAGAATATAAAATTTTTGAAAATAATTGATGATTATAAGCAGAAACTAAAAAATGAACAAGCAATGCAAGAAAAATTATATGGGGAAATCGGAGTAGCTGAAGATGCTTATGAAAAAATTGAAGAGAAAATGAGAAATCTTGCACTCCAACTTGTAGAACAAGAGAAATTATATAATAAGCTTATGAATGAAAAAGTTAGAGAAAGTGCATGGAAAGGTGTCCATAATAAAGAAAAACTTGCATATGAGGAAAAAATTAAAAGTCTTGAAGAATTGATAGTATCACATGAAGCTCTACATAAAGCCTATGAAGGGCAGTTAAAAATTAAAGATAATTTAATTGCAGATATGGGAAATAAATGCAAGGAAATTGAGACTAAAACAAAGCATACAGTTGAGAATTTTGAAGAAGGTATTTTAAGATCAAGTGAAATGGCTGGGTATAAGAAATATTATATTGAAAGTCTTAAAAGGTCCCAAGAAATTGTGTCAAGATTGACTGAAGACAAAGTTAGGCTAACAAGGAAAAATGAAGAATTAAGAAAAGAAAATATTTTGTTGGAAGAGAAATCTAAAAGTGAAAAAGACTTGAACAATGTGAAATCAGCTGATGAATTACTAAATGCAGAAGTCGCTGTTTATAGAGTAATGATTATATAGAAAATGATTAAGTGCTCAGTTTGCTGTGTTAATACGAAAGATATTATTTTAAGCAAGTGCCTCCATACGTTTTGTAAAGTGTGCTTAAATGAGCAATTAGCTAGTAGAAAAAGAAAATGCCCTCTGTGTAAAATTAGGTTCAGTGCTGATGACATGAAGAATTTTTGGTGGGAAAATACTTAATAATTACATAAATCTTTATTTATAGATAATGTTAATGTTTTAGTAGATGTATTTTTTGTATAAATACTTAAATATTATCATAGTTATGCATATTCTAACTATAAAATATTGTCTGTCGTATATATAAGAATTATATATGAAATACTAGTTAATATTTAGATTCTTCTTCCAATTATTTCTTATAAAATAGTCTTAAGAAATTATCTTTATCCTTAAAGTATGGAAGCGCCCATTTGCGAACTTAGTACTTGTATTAAAAAACTTCAGATTAAGTTCCTTAAGTATTGACCTCGATGCTATAATAGAAATAATTTCTTATATTTAATAACTTTTTTCTTTAACCCTAAAATCGCCCCTTTAAGTATCGGAAAGTTATTTTTCCATAAAACATAATTAGGAAATCTTCCAAGTAAAGTGACTTCTTTTCTGCTATATCATACTAAATTAATCCATTTTTATGATTTCCATCCTATAAATTTTCTTGTTCATCTCAGTCATTTAGTTATAAAATAACTGAACTTTATTTATACTGTAAATTTAACCTTTAAAAAATGCTAAAAATCAATGCAAGAAACTTTATTTCTTCCTCCATGAGTTTTCTAGGCAATAATTTAACTCCCCATCTTCTAGCAATTTTATTGAGCTATTTATCTTTGTATAAGCTAATTGTGTCAATTCTTTCATTATGGTTAAAAATCTGATATATAGGAATTTTCTGTTTAAAATACTTGAAAATGAAGTTCACTTTATGAATTATGGAGCACGACCTCTTTGTCTTTTCGCTTTTTTATGTGGTAAAATTCTAAAAATCTTTATCTTTGAGTCTCACATTTGGTAAGATATTAATATTTACCTAGACGCATTGGGAATTCTTATAAAAATATATTAATTCCTACAAGTTTAAAAACCAATATAATAATAATAATTTTTCTGTTAAACAAATCTCATATTATCAGCAAACATTTTTGATATTAAAACCTACATCACAACTTTCTACACAGACACAAGTTTTATATAAAACTTTTAAGAACTTATAATTTAAAAATCATCATTGCAAACAAGAAAAAGAGTCTGTTTAGCAAACAAAAGCATATTTATAATAAAAAACTAATCAAAATTTAACCATTTTTTGTATATAATGTCAGAGCGAAATTCTCAATCCTTACACATGTCAAAGGTAAGGTCGAAAACTCGAAAGATTTCACAAATTCTTGGAAACAAAAATGAAGGTGTTGTTATTGACTACCAAACTGTAGAGGCTCAAGGGATAAAACCCCCTTCATCAATAAAACTTGAAGACATTCTAAGCAATAAACTTATTGCATGGTTCATCAGCTTACTTATTATTATATACACAATCCTAGTTATCATAAGGATTTCATTTGAAATAGAAACTGATATTTATGCTACAGAACTTGATATCCTTGAACTGGTTTTCTTATCATTGTTTATATTTGAAGTCTTTTTAAGAGTTCTTGTTTATCACTTGGTAACATATATTTAGCTATATTTTAAATCCATTTGGAACATCTTTGACGTGATAATAATCGCGGTTTGCCTTATAGTTATAATCAGCTCTTTATTAAACAGTAGCATCACTCAAAACCAAGCTTTTAAACTAGGTAAAGTCCTTAGAATCTTCAGACTCTTCCTCATGTTTAGAAAAATCAACATCATCAAAAAATACAAAGACAAAATCTCAAGGCGAAAATCAGCCGTTGTTAATCTTAGTTCGCCTTCAGAAAAAGTTATAGAAATCTTAACTTCAGTCTTAGAAATGGAATGGATTGCTTATCATTCATCTTTAAAAACTGATGTTGAATGGTGTATTTATATGATAAAAGAACAGAAAATTTATCAAACAAATATTAGAGCTGATAAAGAAGAGTTTAGAGATTTTGTTAATTGGGCTGTAAATGGGCAATTGGAAGAAATTGAAGATGAGACTCCTGCGAAAACTGATATTTATGTTAAAGTTGTTCCTATTGAAAATTATGGATCTGAAGTTGAATCGCTTTTAGCTGATTCACATAAATGGGATTTTGATATTTTTAAGTTTGATAAAGCTGCTGAAGGGAAAAGTTTGGAGATTATAATGGGACATTTGTTTTCTTTATATAATTTGTATTTGACTCAGGGTTTTGATAGTGTGAAATTTTTAAGTTTTATTAGGGGAATACAGATGGGGTATCATAAGGAAAATATTTATCATAATGCGATTCATGCTGCAGATGTTGTTCAGAGTTATTATTACTTTTTAAGCTCGTGTCAGGCAATTGATATATGCCAATTGATGGATAGTGATATTGCTGTGTGTTTTATTAGTTCGGCGATACACGATTATGATCATCCGGGGCTGAATAATATTTATCTTATCAACACTTCTGATTCTTTAGCTATTACCTACAACGACAAATCTGTGCTAGAAAACTTTCACGTAGCTTCTGCATTTAAGCTCCTAAGCGAAGAAAAAAACAATTTTATGGAAAAAGTTCAAAGGGAAGACAAGAAAAAAATTCGTTTCAAAATAATCTCGTTAGTTCTTGCCACTGATTTTGCCAGACATTTCAATGATCTGGGTAAATTCCAATTAAGATTTTCTAGTAGTGGTGTAAAAGATGATGACGATAAACTACTTGCTATGGAAATGATGATGCATACAAATGATGTTGGAAACCCATCAAGACCATGGAAACTATGTTATGAATGGGCAACAAAAGTTATGAATGAGTTTTTTGCTCAAGGAGACAAAGAGAGAGAAATGGGTATTATGATCAGTAATCTTTGTGATAGATATACTGTGTCTATTCCAAAATCACAAATTGGTTTTACAGAACTGTTTATTGAACCTACATTCCATGTACTTGAAATGCTCATACCTAATGTTAATGAAAATTTGAAGTATATTATAGAGAATAAAGAACACTGGAAAGAAATACTAGAGAATAATAAAAGTAATTAGATTTATATCATGATTTATTATGGTTAATAGAACTGAAAAATTTTGGTTTATAAAAATATCATTTATAATAGGATTTTTATAAGATTATATGACTATTGAGTTTTAAAATAAATATGCTAAAATTTATTAATAATAAAATCAACTTCCAGCAATATTCAACAAAATAATCCCTTTTGTTTCATTAAAAGTTATATAAACTTATCAATATCTCTTCATAACTCAATCAATTTCCATCTTTTAAGCTTTAAAATCACAAATTTTTATGTCACAATTTTTTCTAGAAGAAATTGAAGAAATCATATATACACATAACACTTCATATCTTTCTAATACCAAAAAACATCCACAATTTTTTTTAAAAAAAATCCATATATATACTTTTTTACTCAAACCCATTATCTTCAAACAAGCCAAATATCATGTAAAATCTTATGATCAAACTAATAATTTGTATTTTTTTACTGCTAATTCTAATTATAGTTTACAGTTTCATCATGCCTCAAAGGACTCAATTTTATAAAATCATCATTTTCATTCTTGATCTCAACCAAATGCACTTCCTTACGTTTTTCTTCTCTTCTCCTTTTTTCAATAGTATTTATGTACATTTCTATTCTCTTTTCACGTTCTTTACTTTGCATCACTTCACATATAAGCATCTGATTCTGTTCAACTATTTTATCATATTGTTTTTCTAAACTTTCTATAATTTCTTTCATAGTATTCTGCTGATATCTAAATTTCTTCAACCTTTGGTCCAATTCTAAGGTATTAGCATTAGAAACTTTAGCTTCAGAGTTTTTTCTCTGAATCTGACTTAACAAAGCTTCATTGTTTTTTTGAAATAAAGGGTGTGAAAATTCAAGAATGTTATCTTTAACCTTATGAAAATCATACATGTTTAACTGTCTATTGAAACTAGCGAAGTTCTTATGTTTAAAATACTGTGGAAGGATTGTAGAGGTAAATGTATGCTGATCTTTTATGACAAAGCTCATCCCATCATCACCCCAAGCGATTATATGATTATGCTTAGTGGTATTTAATATCTTATATGTCTTTCTAATGAATGAATTTGGTTGGAGCTTTTGGTTCTTTCGGGTCCTCATATTTATTATATAAATTAGAGTTGATTAAAGGTTTTTGGTATATGGTTTCTAGAAGTAATTTTAGAAATATAGGGATTTTTGTTAGAAGTGTTGGAGTTTTTTAAAAGGTTTTGTTATAAAAAATTCAGATTTAGGGAGGGTTTTTTATAAGGAAGTAATAGTGATTTGGGGTATATAGTTGGATTGGTTTTATATATAACTTGGTGTTAGAGTTATTAAGAATTTCTGAGTTTTTATTAGAGGATGAGCTTTGAAAATGGAAATTTTTTGTATGTTTTAGGATAAAAGAGGCTTTTAGGAGGATTAAAGTTTGGGAGTCAGAATTTTTAATATTATTTTGAAAAAGAATATAAAGGCATTTTACTGTTTGGTTAAGGCTGAGATTAGGATTTTTGGCTGATTTTTGATATAGAATTGAGGTTTTTTTGAGAATGGTTTAAATGGGTTTGATAGAAGAAAACATTTCTGCGGGATAAATATAGAGTTTTGGAGGAATAATGAAAAATTTTGGGATTACGCAAATACTCGCTATTTCATGTTGATTTTAATAGCTAAGAATTTTGTTAAATAATTTGGCAGACATCAAATTAAAACTATGAAAATTTCTAAAATACACTAAGAAAATTACCAAAATTTATATTGTATATATGAAACCTGAAAAAGCAAAAACTATATTTTATGAAGATATAGGAATATCAATAAGATATTATTATTTTTCTAATTTCTATTTATTAGGAAAAATAATCAAAATAAGTAATAACTCTATTTGACTATAAAAAAAAATATCATATATATACTAAGTTTTATTGTAAAATCGATTTGCTTATTTACAGTTTTTTCTTTCTAAATATTTTGTTCTTTGATAAATTCCATTATAGTTATTTAGTATATACGATTTATTATGTAAAGATAAATGGCGGATTTAAAGTTGGAATTGATGACTTTTTATTACTCATGAATATATTTTATCACAAATAGTAAAGAATTTTGCCATACCTTAATATCATCTAAAATTTTTGGTTGCTTTTAAAAACTATTAATCATCATTTACATCAAAAAGCTACAAAATCAAGCAATTACATAAAAATCAAAAAATATTGTAAAAATGTCTACTTACTCAGAATTATTAGCCAAGGAAGCTACAACACAGTCATGTTGGTAAAGAAAAAGGACACAAATGAACTTCTAACGATCGAAATACTAAGAAATACTGTATTTTGCGTCTAAATCAAGTTATACATATAAAAACTAAGAGAAATGCTTTAGCTCAAGTGAACCACTAATTCATAATAAAGCTAAAATACGCTTTCACAATACTAAAAAACTATATTTAATCCTAGAATTCTGCCCAGGTGGTGGTTTATTTTTCCATCTTTGCTGTGAAAGCCGCTTAGATTATCCTAATACAAGATTCTACGCTGTTTGTATTGTGCTAGCTTTAGAGCACCTCCATGAAAAAAACATTTAAATAAAAATTGTTTATCGAGTAATCCCTGAGCAGTTTGAAACCCGAAAATATTTTATTAGATTCTGAGGCTATGCAAAAACCACAAATTTCAGCTTGTCAAAAGAAGAAATGCAATGGTACACTGAACCTTATTCATTTTTTAGAACGCCAGAGTATCTTGTCCCTGAAATATTTGCTAAATGCGATGTTGCATGTTTATTCATCTTACTTTGATATAGAAAATTAATAGAAAAAAGCTTGTAGACTGATGGAGCCTTAGTGAACTCATATATGAAATGCCAACTAAACTCCTCCTTTTTACACAAAAGACTTAAGTAATTATTAAAAACATCCAATATGATGATATAGAATGTCCATAATACATATTCCCAGCTGTTAAAGATTTATTATCAGGATTGTTTCAAAAAAACCTGAAATACATTTAGAATTAGGTCTAAATGATAGCGAGAATATAAAAAACCATTATTTGTTTAGAGATATAGATTGGGATGCATTAATTTCTAAACAGATTCCTAAAATTAATCAATTGAGTATTATGAAGAAGTATTTCTTGTCCAGCATATAGTTGATTTATGTAGAGATGCCCCAAACTTGCCACAAGTCTAACATATAATGGATTTAGTTTTAATGATACGGATATTCCTATGGAAACTAGACTAGAATAAAGCTAGATATAATTTTATTAATATGAAAAGGCTGGATGCTGATAAGATGATATGTTTTTTGAAGATTGGAAATTTAAGTTTGTATTTTGATGATAAAATGCTGGCTTTGATTAGGGATTTTATATTAGGAGTAGAAATGTATTTATTGTAAAATCTGGGAAATGATGGGAAGTGTGATAGGAACTAGTGGATTAAGGCAAATGTTGGAAAATGATTTAGGTGAGGTTTTGGTTTTAGGGTTTGTGATTTGAAGCTAATGTTTAAAAGGCTGGGATTTGAAATTAGTGTTTAAAAGGGTATTTCAAGATTTTATTTGGTGATTTGTTGTTTAGAGTACTTAAATTGATAATTTCTTAAATTTTATGTTATTTGATTAGCAAAATAGCATGTTAATCCCTAAATCAAAAATAATTCTAAGATGTATAGTTTTTTGGAATTAAATACAATAGTTAACCAAATCATATAAACACAAACAAATAAATCTGAAGCTATTTTTAATACCTATTCTATCTTTATAGTTTCCTATTTTGAAACTAGTATTTAGAAAACCATTATTCGCATATTACAAAATATATAAAAATTTAGTGTTCTTCTATAAACTCTTAATCTTTAGGTACCTTGATCTTCTTCCCTTCACAATATATATTCTTATATATTCCTATAATTTTCCTATAATTTTCAAGCATCATATATACTATCAACTGCTTCTAAATCCTATTTCTGTTTTATCNTATTCCTATAATTTTCCTATAATTTTCAAGCATCATATATACTATCAACTGCTTCTAAATCCTATTTCTGTTTTATCCCATAATCTTTCCAATTAAAAGCAATTTCCAACAATCCTAACTCTCCAATCATATCTTTCAAACTTACCCACAATAAAAATTGGAAATTTTTCAAAATGCTTTGTAACAATAATCAACCCAGCCATTAATAAATCTTCATGGTTGACTCAAAATTAGGCATTGATGATTTCAACCTTCTGAGTGTAGTAGGAGAAGGCTCATATGGTAAAGTTATGCTCGTACGTAAAAAAGATACCAATGAACTCCTAGCTATCAAAATGCTCAAAAAAGACTATATTGAAAGAAGAAATCAAGTCCTACATACTAAGACAGAAAGAAATGTATTAGCAAGAGTAAATCATCCGTTTATTGTTAAGTTGAAATATGCTTTCCAAAACCCGAAAAAGCTTTATTTTGTCTTAGAATTCTGTGCAGGAGGGGAGTTGTTTTACCATTTATCGAAAGAAGGGCGATTTGATGAACCTAAAGCTAGATTCTATGCTGCTTGTATTGTCTTGGCGATAGAACACTTACATGAAAAAGATATTGTGTATCGTGAGTAAGTTTTATGTAGTCTAAAGCCTGAAAACATAATGCTAGATGCTGATGGATATGTGAAAATCACTGATTTCGGCTTATCCAAAGAAGAAATTGCCGGGAACACTGGAGCTTTTTCTTTCTGTGGAACTCCAGAATACTTAGCTCCTGAAATTTTAGCCAAAAAAGGCCACGGCAAAGCTGTTGACTGGTGGAGCCTTGGAGCTTTAGTATATGAAATGCTCACTGGTTTACCTCCATTCTATACCAGAGACCGAGAAAGGCTTTTCCAAAACATCCAGTTCGGAGAAATCAACTATCCAGCTTCAATGTCCCCAGCTGTCAAAGACTTATTATCAGGTTTATTCCAGAAAAATCCTGACAATAGACTGGGCTCAGGGTCAAATGGAAGTCAAGATATTAAAAGACACCCATGGTTTGGTCCAATTAACTGGGATCAACTGTTTAGAAAGCAAGTATCTCCACCTTTTGTCCCAAATCTTGGAAGTAATCCTATAAGATATTTTGATAAAACTTTTACTGACAAGCCAGCTGTGGACTCTGTAGGTCGTGAGGAAGCCAAACTTCCTTCAGCTAACGATTTCCCTGGGTTTAGTTTTGAAAACCGTGCTTTATGAATAGGCTTTAATAATTAGATTTATTTCGCCTAAGGATATTAACACATGTAATTATAATTTTCATGCTTTTATTTGGAAGAAAATGCTGGAAAAAATAGATAAAAAAGTAGTGGAAATATGCTAATTTGTCTGATAGGTTTTAAGTTTATTATTGGATTTGTAGAGAGGTTGTTAGGATTTGGTAGATTTATGGAGGTTTGGTGGTTGGGAAGTAAGAAAAATAATTGTAGGAATTTTTTTTATAATTTTAATGTAAATTTGGGTTTGAGAGGGTTTTTTTTAGGAAGTTGGCTTTTTTGATATGAGTTTTTACGTTTGAAAGGTTTCTTATCATTATAATAAAATGGTTGATATAAAAGTTGATTTGACCCTAGAATACCCAGTTTCAATCGACAGCATCCTAAGTTTATCTTTCAATGAAGGGAGTTTTAAAGTTGTGTTTGAGTTTATACTAGACGCTCTACGCAGACATGAAGGAAATTTCAAGGCGCTTAAGTAATGCCTAAGCAGGGACTCGCCAAGCAAAAACGACTTCGAAGCTTTACAGCGAGCTCTAAAAGAAGCTAAAGGGCAGATCAACGAGCTCCAGCACACAACCCTGGGTCATGAAAATTCCATAAAAACTCATTCTGAAGACATTCAAAAACAAAAAACAGTAATCGAAAGCACAAACAAAACCTTAGAAAACCTAGCAAAAACTCTTCAAAAACAAGAAAAAACTCTTGAATCCTTCCAACTTGAACAATCATCTATTAAGTATTTATCCAATATTTTCATACAAAGTCTTATTTAAAAAAAAAANCAAAAACAAGAAAAAACTCTTGAATCCTTCCAACTTGAACAATCATCTATTAAGCAAACAACTGAAGATCATGAAAAAGTTTTAAAAAATCATACAGATGAAATAAACATGCTAAAAAAACTCCTTTCACAAATTGGAAACACTTCAGGAACACCATCTTTTCCTATAGAAGCTTTTCAGGATCTTGAAAAAAAAATCTTAGCAGTTGATTCTAAACATACAACTATAGAAGAACATATGAATTCTAAAATCCATGAATTAGAAGGGCTTATAAGATCATTAAGAGATAATGTTCATAAAAATACTGAGGATATTGCGCATATTAAAAAAACTTTAGCAAATATTGAAGATGCTTTAAAAGCTAAAGTTGATGTTGCAGATTTTGAAAGATTTAAAAATTTAAGGGTTCCTAGTGAGCCAGGATCAGGGAATGTTGACCATTTTGTTAGGATGTTAGAAGAGATGCAAAAAGAGATTGAAGGGTTGAAGAGGAAGATTGGGGAAATCGGGGGGTTATCGAGAAGTTTGGAGATTTTGACGAAAAAAGTTAATGATTTAGAAGAGAAACTTAGACATAAAATGGATACAAATGAAGTGTTGAGTTTGATTAGTGGTTTGAAAGTTACTGATGGTTCAGGAAAAGATCCTAATATCCCATATATATTAAAAAAACTTATAGAACTTGAACAAAAAATTGAAGCTATAATGAAACTTCTTGAAAAACCGCAATCTGATTTTTCTGAACTCTGGAGTTTATACAACGATCTGCGTGCTTTACTTGATACCAAAGCAAGTTTAGCAGATCTTAAAAGTCTTGAAGAGCGTCTTCAAGAAAAAGTAATCGCTGTCTGCGAAGCAATGGGGAACAAATTCGCAGATCGAGCTGACACAAAAAAAGCTCTGAAATATCTTGAAACTTTAATAAGAGAGTATTTCGAATTTGGGTCTAAAAAACCATCAGGGGAAGATGCAATGTTTGCAAAAAAACCACTTGGCGGATGGTCTTGTGCTTCTTGTGAAACTAATTTAGAAAAACTTAAAGGTATAGCTGCAGCTTATTATTCATGGAATAAAATGCCTTATAGAGATCCAAATGATAGAATTGCTAGAGCGGGACCTGGTTTTTCTAGAATGTTGGCGACTATACAACCAGATGCTTTAGCAAGTAGAGTTAAAACTGCAACTAATAAAGCTCCATCACAAGCTGAGGATGATTTTCCCCCAGAACCAAAGACTACGCAAGGTAATAAGAAAATTATAAGGCCTATGAGTGCTTATCATCATTAAGTAGAAGTTATTATTAATTTTAGATGATATAATGTGTTATGGTAAGTTATTTTTAAAGGATTTTAAGATGGGTTTATTTGGAAATGGAATCATGGGAATAGTGAAAAGTGGGAAATCAAGAAGAAGATGGATTCAATTTGCGAAAATGGATGGGGTTATTGTCAGTGGAAAGATATATAAAGATTTATCAATAAAAAAACTCTGAAGCTTAAGTTCAGAAATATAAAACTCAAATATGAAAAAGTTAATAAATGACTACGAAAACAAGGTTTTTACCTTAAGCTCTATTGTATCTCATAAATCACAAGAAGTAAATGAAAGATATAGGCGATTAAATATACGAAAAGTGACCAACTCAGAATTAGTAAAAAATAGTGAAGAACGTTTTAGCAAGTTTTTAAAAGAAGAAAACGGGAAAAGGTTCAATAAAAGAAGAAGATCAAGTTCATCTTTAGAATCAATGGGAAATGAGGAACTAGAAAGAAATGTAGTTATTATGGAAATACAGAATCAGATGGGTTTAGAAGATCTGGAGAACCTTAAAGTTAAAATTAAAGAAGTTAAGATTAAAGAAGAGAGTATAGAAAGTGATGTATCTGAAATAAGCAGAGCCTTATTGAAAACTTATAATACATCTCATGAGCTGCAAAAAACAGTGATCGAGCTACGCAAACAGAAAAACAAATTTTACGAAATTCTCAAACCTCAAAGAAACGAAGCAGACAAATTAGTAAAAGATCAAAAAAACCTAACAACAAGCAAAAATAACCTCATCAAAATAAAAGGTAAACTTTCCGAACTGCAAACAACAGTTGACAACCAAGTCTTAAAACTAAAAAACTTTGGAGATCACTATGAAGCACTTCTTATAAAAATCGAACAATCTAAAGAATGTTTGGATAATTATAAAAAAGTACATGAAAAAACTGTTGAAAATATTCAAGAAAAAATCACTAAACTTGAGCATTTAATGGAAAAAGTTAAAACTCAAGAACAATTGATTATACTTAGAACTTCTAAAGTAAGAAATGATTCTACTAATGTATTTAATAAAAGCAAAGATATTTTTGAGCTTCTCAAAACACTTGATAAAAAATCTGCGGAAATCTGCCTCCAAACAAAAGAGTCAGAGAAAAAAGCTAGACAAATACAAGAAAAAATTCTAGAATTCAAAACACGACAGGAGGAACAAGAAAGAGTTTCTTACTTTCGTGAAAAAATCGTGGAAATGAAAAAAGGGTCATAGTTGTATTAATTTATACATAATAGGATAATTTTTGAACAAATATGGAAGTATTTCTCTTATCCTACTTTACAAAAGATATAAAAAAACAACACTTCTTAAGGTAAATTTTAAATAATTACAACAAAATTTAAGAGTTTATCAACCTTCAAGCATTCTTTCCATATCTTTTCAATTAGAATTTTTTTCTCATTCAGTGTCCCGAATTTGTCGAATTATCATAAAATTTTTGTTTTCAAGCTTTCTTTTCTAATAAAACTGCTTTTAACAATAAAACTTTTAAGATTTTACCTTTTAGCATACAAAATCTTTCACAAATACTTGATTTATTTACTTTTTGCTCCTTGTTTGATAAAAATAATATTCGATGACGCATTCTAGAAAGCTAAAATCCTATAATAATTGAAGACCAGAAGTACATATTAAACAATAAACGTTATAGAGTCAGAGCTAAAACTTAATCTTTCACACTTTAACTTTCTTTTCCTATTAATCAATAGCCTAACATATTACGTTTATAATAATGGTTAAGACATCGAAAACTAAAGGTCGAAAAAACTTCAAATACGTCATATCTTATAGAAACTGCCTTAAAAAGCGTTTTTATGATAAAGAAAGAGACTTATCATTTTTCTAAAGATTATACTCGATGATTTATTGTTTCATAAATTTTGTTTATTTTTACTTCCAGATGTAGTATATTGTTCTATTCAAATACACATTAGGTTATATATGAGATAAGTAGTTATGGCTCTGATTTCAAATAAATGTCACTTGTACAGGGATTTTTGGTCAGGATTCAAAGATACTTGGACAGGGGCGTTATTTTAACATTGCCTGAACGAAAAAACACGGCGGCGCTAAGTCAATTCGTCCAGGGTATGTTTGAGTTGATGCGTTTTTCCGAAGCATGTTTCGTCAGTATGGCCGTCTATTTCGACAGGCTATTATCCAAAAAAAACAGCCTTATAAATCATCTTAACATGACTAGACTAATCTTCATCAGTGGGATTATGGCTATTAAGATGCAAGATGACTTCTCATATAAAAATTCTTACTTTGCGCAAATAAGCGGAGTCCCAAACCATGAAATAAATGACTTAGAAAAAAGTTTCCTACAATGGATAGAGTTTTCTTTACTTATCAATAGAGAAGAGTACGACAAATATTACTCTAGTTTGACCAATCTTTAACATAAATAATTTCGATAAGAAGATTGATACAAAAATAATGAAAAATTAGAGTTTGTATATAAAAATACTAAGAAGTGCGCATTTTTATCATTGTAATTGTGATGTTTCGGGTCAGAAAAACTGTTATTTTAGCTGAGATGTTTAAAATTTTAACTTTTTAATAATAAAAACTTAGAAAAATTACCCAACCTATGCGTTTACAAGTTTAAAACATAAAATCCTTATCTTTTTATCACAAAAATCATTTATCATATCGAACTCTACCTAAACTCCAAGGCAATCTCCTTAATCCTAAAAAATTCATATACAAAAAAACAAAAATCCATAATTATATATAAATGTCAGCCGATCTCTTAGAACTCGAACACGTATTTGGCTACAGTGGCAAATTCCAAAGCACAGTTCACTACCATCCAACTGAGCCTACCATGATTATTTACACAATAGGTTCCCTTATTGTAATTGAAGATATAAACAACAAGCATTCTCAATGGTTTCTCAAAGGTCATGATAACGACGTAACATCAATTTCTATATCCAACAATGGTTATCTTATAGCTTCAGGTCAAGTAGGTTCTCAATTCCATAAACATCATGAAGCTCCAGTAATAATGTGGAATTATCAAACAAAAGCCCCAATTACTCAATTTGGCGGCTTGGTTGGGAAAATTATAAAAGTTGAGTTTAGTAGAGATAGTGCTTATTTATCAGCATTAACTGAAGATGGAAGATTAATAGTATGGGATTGTCGTGATGGGTCATCTATATATAACCGTCGAGGTGAGTTTCCTATAACAAGTTTTGCTTGGGGTGCAGTAACAGAATTAAATCAAGGTCTAAGAGGAGCAAATAAGCATAATTCATATACTTTAGCAGCATGTTATCCAGGACAAGTTGTTGTTAATTCTTTTGATTATGAAATTGCTAGTATGTCTTATAAAATAACAACTGCAGCATGTCAACTACCAAGTGCAGGGATGTCTAGAGTTTATACTTGTGCTGCTTGTGATACAGCTGGAGCATATTATTTTGCTGGGACTAATAGCGGGGAGATTATAATATTCAATATACAGAATAGGGTTTTTAGAGCTAGTATTCCTTTATCAAGCAATGGGATTTTATGTATTTTAGAAGTTGGAGGGTATTTGTATGTTGGATCTGGTGATGGGAAGATTAAAAAACTTGTTGGTGGGGATAATAAATGGAGTATTGTTGCTGAGGCACAATTACCAGGAAAAGTTGTGTCGTTGTCATATGGGAGAAATGAGATTATTAGTGGGACATCGCTTGGGTGCATTTTTAGGCTTATGCCTGGAGATTTGACAAACACTTTACATTCTGAAAGCCCAATTGGCGCCGTTCGTGATGTGTCGTTTGGTTTAAGAAGTGATATGTTCTTAGTTATTGATGCTGCGGGGTTCGCGAGGATTTGGGATAGTTCGGATTATACAGTAATTTTAAGAGTTGGACCTACAAACCGCATTGAAGGGTTTAGCTGTGCAGTTGGTGAAGATGGATGTGTACTTACTGGATGGAAAGATGGGTATATCAGATGTTATGACCCTCAATCAAGTACTCTACGATGGGAAATCCCTAACGCACACAAAGGTGCAGTTTCAGCTCTTTTTATAAACTCAAACTACATCCTCTCAGGAGGTGAAGATGGTGCTTTAAGAGTATGGGCAAGGATGTCTCATCAATTATTAGTTCAATTTACTGATAACAAAAGAACTTTAACTAGAGTCTTTCCTGATCTAAAACTAACCAATTTAATCCATTCATCTGGTATTGATAGAATCATTAATACTTATGATTTAAAACTAGAAAGAAGAGTTGTTCATCATGAAATCGGAAGTGGGAATATTCTTGATATGACCCAAAGAAAAGATAATGAACTTGAGCTTATAACTTGTGGAGTTGGTAATGCTATATTATTTTGGGATTGTGATGAGGCTAATCCTGTACAGCATATTCCATTAAGGGTTTCGATAATATCTATTGAAGTTTCACCTAGTGGGAAATTTCTTGCTGCAGGCTCAGAGATGGGTGAGTTGTTTATTTTTGAAGTTGGGACTAATAATCTGATTTCACAAGGTGCAGTACACTCATCGAAAATCAATCGCTTGAGGTGGAGCCCAGACCAGAAGCAAATTGTTACTGTTAGTGATGATTGCTCAATTGCTCTTTGGAACTTTTACGGACAATAGATAATTTATTCTTACTTTTAGGCTAAAATTGAAAATTTATGTATTTTTATAAAAGAGTTTAAGATAAATTTGTTTTTTTATATGTCATAAATTATTAGTCGTTTAAATTTTAATACTTTTCATACAATTCTAAATTAGGACCGAATAAAAACAATTTTACTAAGATTTAACTTAATAAGTTATTTAATTATGATATCATTGGTATCTAAATACTAAAATCAATTATCTAAAATTTCTAACCTCAATATTTTCAGAGTCCAGACAATATGTATATCAAAATCAATTCATATTACTAACCTATTCTTCAAAAACTCATAATATCTTCAATTAATTCTATGCATACTTAATCTACCACAATCCACAACCAACCAGACATCCTTGAATATCTTAAATCCTACTTCAAAATTCAAGTAAAATACAAAAAGCCTTCATTTCTAGCCTTAAACCTCAGAAATACAATATAAAATTACTAATTTAAATCTTAAATAATAAAGCAAACAATAGCCTTGATATCTCAATTGGTTTTTATCATATTGAATATTTTTCTCATATATAAAATAATGAAGCCCCAAGAACAAACCAGTTTTCTATCACTTATAAGTTATGCTAGTTTTAGGTAAAGGGGAAATCTGAAGTCAAAGCGTGTAAAAAATTCCCTTAAAAAGACTGGAGAAACAGGAGATACCTTTAAAAACCAAGAATCAAGACAAACCCAAAATATGATTTTATTAGACTATAGGCATATATAAGGAAGGCGCTAAAAGTCACTTTTTCACACAAATTCGAAGTTAACGAATTTCAATCTTTAGCTTAGCTTATAAGGCTTTTCTTATAAACTCTTACAAGACCACAAAATTATTAAAACCTTAACATAAAAATATAAGGTTTCTAGACCTCAAACAAAAATTCTGAAATTGGGAAAAATTATATTACAACCGTAAATACAACGATCGAAATTGAAAGTAAATGATTAATAAGCCTTCATTAGTTGTACACGAAAAGTTGAAATTCCTAATAACAGACGCTCCAGCACGGGAAAACGCTGAAGAGTATGCTATGCAGTTAGCGAGGGTTGGGGTGAAGAACCTTGTAAGAACATGTGAGGGGAATTATGATGAGTGGGTGTTTGAAAGGGAAGGCATCAAAATTCATGTAATTTCTAGGCAGGATTTGTATTTTCAGGACGGCACAGTCCCTTCTAGATCAAAAATCTCTATGTGGCTTAGTCTTATCAAAGAAACTTTTATTCTGAATTGCTCAGGAACCTCAGAGTACGAATATATTGCTGTTCATTGCTTGTCTGGGCTAGGTAGGGCTCCTGTTCTTGTTGGTATTGCCTTGATTGAATACGGAGTAGATTCTCATAATGCGATTAGTACGATAAGGAAAAACCGACCTGGAGCTTTAAATTCACATCAAGTAAAACTCCTTTTAAATTACCGAAGGACTAAAGCTTTCAACCAAGCAACTTGTTGTGTTATTTGCTAAACCATGGTTTTGAACTTTAAAGTAATAGTACAAACTTGTCATATATTACTTTGCATTTTCATTTGTGGAATGATGTTTAATTTTTTCTTTCATTATGAATTTTAGTATATCTTATGATTTTTGTTGTAGTAGATTTTTTTTTATTAGGAGGTTTATGATGATGTGAGTTTTTAAATGTAAAATATTAAAATTGTGGATGAAAAGTGGGAAGTTTTATTGTAGGCAATTTTGGGGTTGACAATTTTGGTATATTTTTTTTATAACTATTTATCAAAGGCCTCTTACCAAATCTTCAAACTCGATATTTTCATATATTTTTACAATAATATAAATCTATAAGAAATATTGTTAAAGATTACAAATTTTCATCACCTTCATTTCAAATAATAACCAGGAAATCAGGAAGGGGTGTTTTTATAATAAGAGGAATAATTAGGTATATTATCAATACAATTTTGATGTTTAAATAATTTTAGTAGAAAAAATTGGGAAAAAGCATATGAGAAAAAACTTAAAATTAATTATATACAAACATGAATTTCTTAATGTCTTATTTGGCGAATATGATTGTAAAAAATGCGAATACTGCCTGTTTAGGCAAAAAAAAAAATATCACATGGTAAAATATGGAAGGTATGAACCCTAAGATTTTTTATAAAAAGTAGCAAAAGATTCTTTAGGGCTGTAAATATTGTTGAGCATTAAATTAATGTTTTAACCAAACAGATTAAATCTTTTACTCGGTTGTTATGCTTAAAAAAAGATAATAAGCTTTTTCTTCTGAATTTGCAAGAAAGTGCCGGGCATTAAGTTAAGTTTTATAATCTTAAGGGATTAAAAGAGTTATATAACTACAACATTTTGTATCTAAAATAAGTGAAATAATGTTTCCTCAATAAACTAAGTGATTATCGTAGTTTTCATATATATTTTTGATTTTCAAAAATAAAATTAGAAGAAATAGAAAGGATAATAAAACTAAGTTATCTAAAGTGGTCTTGATGGTCTTGTTTCAAGATAAGTCATTAAACCTTGAGATGAGGCTAAAAATCTATGGGCCCAAGCTTTGAGTTTTGGAGCATTTTCAGTCAAAATATGCCCATAATGCCCTTTAATTTCGTTCCTTAAGAAAGAATCATGAACAAAGTGGAAGAGTTCAAAATCAGCTAGACTTACAGAGTTGCCTACGAACCAACCATTTCCATTTTGATTCTGACAGAGCCTATTCTCGATTTTTTCAAGCCACCAAGGCATATCTTCAGTAGAGTATTTTTTAAGCGCATCCATATCTTTCTTGAACAACAATGGAAGTACCTCATTATTAATACCTTCTTTAACGTCGCAAATTGATTCAACCAAATAAGCATTTTTTGGGTCATTAGGATAGTATCCAAACTTGCGGCAAAGGTATCTTGCAATAGCCCGGCTTTCGACAAGTTTGTAGCCGTCTATTTCAAGACAAGGCAAAGCTCCAAATTCAGCCAGTCCTGAACTTTTTAGAGCAGGCCACTTATCTTGTTGAACTCTATGATCAGAAAATGAAGTCCCATGATAGTGAAGGATAATACGGATGACTTCTCCACGAGCATAAATGTCGAAATAATGCAATGTAATATTGTTAGTAGAGGTTACATGCTGAGCATTAGTATTTGATCCACCACAACCCATATTTATTTATGAGAATTATCATACCAATAGGTAAGATAGTTATTATTATAAGTAATCTAAAGTATCTATCAAAAGAGAAATTAATGAAAATTCTAATCGCATGACTTTTAAAAGTTTTAAACTAATCTAATGCAAATTCTTATTGGTTCAATTTTAAGCATAGAAATTCTTAGAAAAATACATGTACTTTGTATAATATTAAAATTGCATATTATCAAAAATCATATAATCTTGAAAGGATATACTAGAACAGTAAATTAGAAAAAGAATAGGAGATAAAACTTAGTCTTTGATTGAAAAATTAAAGGTTATAATATTTTTATAAGTTATTTGATATAAAATATGAATATAGTGAGTAATTATTAAAATATATGTAATTTTTGATAGTTTTCTGTGTTTTTTATATCTGGTAAGACTTAGATAATCTAGTATTTTATGGTCTTAGCTAGGTGAGTAACATAGTGATAAATAATTTATAACCATGTTTACTTAAGATATTGGATATTAGTATTAGTTAGGAATTATTGCTTGACTATTGTCCAGCCCTTGTTAATTTTCTTCTTTTATAGTATATTTTCGTGATAAAGTTTTTTATTTCTCTGTCGATCTTGATTATTTCTTGTTTGTTGTTGTTTTCTCTAAGTGTTTTTTCAAATTCTTCATTCCATAAAACGATATGCGATAATGAGAAATTTTTAGTTTCTTCATTCGCATATTTTTTAAGTTCGTTTCCCATTTCAAGATATTGGATATAATATATATATTT
>MPUH01001205.1:0-21084 GCA_001970955.1 Stentor coeruleus
TAACTTAATACTATATTTTCATATACATTTATATATACAAAACTCTTAGACCTTATCAGATGTTTTATTTATAACAAAATAATTTAATCTTAAGTTTTTAAATATTACTCAATAAGCATTCTATTTCATTTTAAAAAATACCCAAGGATTAAAAAAAACGACCCAAAACAGTTTGGCTGAATCCTGTAGTTCACAAGTTTCATTGACAAACCAAAGCAGCACTATCTAAATCTATTTAAATATCCTTAAAAACCTTTATACTCAGATTTTTATATAAGTAAAATGGACCAACTCTCAAAATCTAAGGCAAAAAAACGTGAGTACAAAGCTAAACTTTCTGCAGCACTACGAAGAATTGAAAGCTTAGAATATGAGCTAACTTTGATAAGAACTGAAAGAGATAAGGCAATAGGTGAAAAGTGCCTAGCAACAGCTAAACTAAAAGAACAAGCTGAAGAGTTAACCTCATTCCAAGCTCGGGCAACTGCTTTAGAAAACTCTTATGTGACAATGAAAATAGAACACGTGAACCTAAAATCAAACTTTGAGTCTTTAAAAGATGATTACGATATCAGCAAGAAAATGATTCAATTACGTGATAGGGAAATACAAAATCTAACTAAAGGTCAAGACTCAAAAAGAAAAAATAATCCAGATACCCCAACACGAATGAAAGAATCATTAAGACCGCCAGTTAATAAAAATATCAAACCTTATCCATCAACTAGCTTCAGTTTTAATCTTATTCACTCTAACAAAAACTCCTTTACTAGTTCAATGAGAGATGATGGCCATTAAATTGTAATAATTTATATGATAAGGAAGAGTTTGTGTGTAAATAAAAGTTTGGGTTTTTTATTAGAAGAGTAAAGGATAAATAATGATTTGGAGATAATTATGATGTAATAATATTTTGGTAATTTTGATAGAGAAATATGGATTATAACTTTTTTTTTGTATGAAGAGGTGGTAAAAAATATAGTATATTAGAATTAGGCTTAGGATTTGAGCTGGGATTTTTACTAGGTGTGAAGATTGATATAGTTAACACCTTATCACATATAATCAAATACAATAAACCTGTATTTCCCCTCTAAACAGCATTTCAATACAAAAAAATAATATTTTATCATAAACCAAACCTATTCATTATCATATTTTCTTAATAAATTCAACACACTTACTCCTAAAAGAATTTTCTCTAATAAATCAACCAAAATCCTAATTCCCTCTACCCAACACACACACTTAATACATTAAAAAAATGAGTGCTTTGGATGGCCTTCTTAAAAAAAAAGCTTCACTATCACTAGAAGTCCAGGGTCTTCTTAGCAAACTCAACCAAACTAAACTCTTGATCATAACAAAAAAAGGCGAAGACCAATACATAAGAATAGAAAAGCTTAAACTTGAAATCAAAGACTTACAAGAAAAACTTACTCATTTCGAAGGAATCCAATCAAAAGTTGATGGACTAAAAAAAATCGAAGTCCAAAAACAAGAAATCCTATCAAATACCCGAAGTAAAATCCCAAACCTAACTCACGAGCTTCAATTAATAGAAGAATCTTTACAAGCTAAAAACACAGAAAAAATCGATGCTGAATCTTATCATAAAAAGCTTATTTTAGATATAAAAGCAGGAGATGATGATTTAAATGAGAAAATCCAAGCTGGGTGGAAAGAAAAACTTGAAGAATTAAAAACTCAGTATGGACTTTTGACTGAAGAATTAGGAAATATGACAGCTAAAAGGTCAGACCCATTGTTTTTATTACCAAAATCTGAACAAAAACTAGATAATTTAAGGAATGAACTTGCTGGACTTAAAGAGTATTATGACCCTGAACTTAATGCTAATATGGATATAGTTTTACCTTTGAAAGAAGCAGAAAAAGCTGAACTTTTAAAACAATTAGAGGAATTGAAAGAGAAAAAACAGGAGTTTTATAAGAGTATTGAGGATATGAATGTAGAAACTGTCCAGTTAGAGGAAAGTTATATGATGAAGAAGGAGATTATAAAAGAAAAACAAGAGAGGATAAGTGAAATTGAAGAGGAAAATCTGAGTCTTAGGGAGGAGAATGAAAAATTACAGAATATGATTGAGAGGATGAGTGAAGAAAATAAAAATGAGGAAATTGNAGGGAGGAGAATGAAAAATTACAGAATATGATTGAGAGGATGAGTGAAGAAAATAAAAATGAGGAAATTGAAGATGAAGAAATTGAAAGACTTGAAAAGGAATTAACGGATTTGAGTAAGGAAATCGGCACTAAGGAAAATAATTATAAGACTGGAATCAGAAGTGTGAATAACAGGATTAATCAGATCAAGAATATCAATAATGAGCTTAAAAATGAAATTAGGGCGTTGATATTAAGAATATCAGTGCTTAAGCTTAAAAAATAGGATAAGATTAGTTCATCTAAAAAACCTAATAACACCTTCTAAACTCGCAATCTAAGAAATTCTATTAACTAAAGTAATTTTTGAATCACTGCACTGCCAGCAATCCCTGCATCTTCAACACTAGCCCACATATCATCTAAAGCTTTAGGTGGGAAGCCACTAACCAATTGAAATCCTCCATTAACAGGTGCAGCATACATAACATATTCAAAAAGCAACTGAATAGGTGATCCAAGATTCACTGTAATATTTTTTCTTTGACCATTATGAAACCTAATCTGAATATTAGTCGTTGGTAAATTTGGTTCAACTTGAGGATCAGGTGCATTAATATTAACAGTCCCAGCAGGTTGCGATCTTAAATTTCCTACACTTTGCCCTTGTCCAGAAAAAGCAGTATATTTTGGAGGTGGTGGGGGAATATAAGCTTCTTGACGTTTATCTTGTAAGGAAACAGCAACTGGACGATTTTTTGTTAAGGTTTGAAGCTCTTGAGGAACTCTTCCTTGATTAAGTTGCTGCATAAATGTTTGGTTTTCTGGAGCGTTATAATCACGGAAAGGACCTTCATTTACTTGGAAACCATTTTGCCATAGGGTGATTGTTAGGGTCACTTCATTTTTATCTGGTTTAGAATCTTTAGAATCTTTTGAAGCTTTGCTGACTATTTGGTCTACATCGGGAGAAGATACAGCGAGACCACTTGCTTGACCTCCTGCGTAAAAGTCGTTGGTTTTCTTTTTCTTTTCATCTTTGTCCTTTTTATTCAGATCGGAAAGCCCGTGGATCATTTTTATTAGTTGATTTCATTAGAGTGTATTGCTGATTTAGATAAATAGAAAGTTTTATTAGGCTTTGTAGGTATGTCATTGAGATTTTACGGGTTTTTTAGGTTGAGTGTTGAGTTTTTAGTTTTGGGATAAGGCTTTTTATGTGTTTTTGTATAAAATATGTTTTACAGAACTTTTGTAGGGTTGTTTATATGAATAATCATAAAAATTAAGGTTGGTAAATAAGAATTATATTAAGTTAGAAGTTATGTTTTGATGATAGGGAATATTGTGATGAATAACTATTAAGAAGTGTTAAATAGGTATAGTAAAATAAATTTGTGCTTAAGGAGATAGGAAAGATATGGCCAAATGCATGAGGATTTATATCATTTTAAATTAAATAAAAGTATATTGTAAGAGAAAATACAGATA
Source organism: Stentor coeruleus (assembly GCA_001970955.1). NCBI lineage: Eukaryota > Ciliophora > Heterotrichea > Heterotrichida > Stentoridae > Stentor > Stentor coeruleus. The sequence continues at coordinate 3,618 of MPUH01001205.1, forward strand.
AATTGATAAGGTTAGAGTATAGCAAAGACTGCAAGCTGTAAAAAAAGTAAATCGGGATTAAACAGATCCAAAGCTTGAATAAATTATTAAAAAAATCTTGAACTAGAGCTTTGATATTTATATAGAAGCATAATAGCTTATATCTATAGTCAAGTAGATCTGAAAATACATAAATTTATATTAATGACTTTATCCAAAGATATAAACTCATTTAAATATATAATTATAACCTATCAAGTTTTTATATTACAAAACCATAACAAAATGAAAGAAAACCTTTATAGACCACACAAGATAAAAGGTTTATTTACCCTATTCTTCAAGACTTAATATAAATACCAACATAAACAATTTACTAATTAAGCTAAAATCTTAAAATCTCTAATATTTGATTCAGTTTTTATCAAAGATGCTTCACTTCTCTCAAATTCTTTAGACTATTTAGATTTACTTGCTAAAAAATTCCAGATTGTTAATACTTATTATAAAAATATGTCCTAATTCATCTAAGATATAATGAATAATTTAGAACTTGAATGGACTACTGGTTTAACAGATTGTCAAACTAGTCCGATTATTGCTATTATTGGTTTTTTACCTTTTGGAAGTTGTGTTTTACAGAGTTATGCTGTAAATGAAGCTACATTACAACCGGTTTTGCCAAGGTTTTTATTAGGATTACTACCAGGGTTTGGATGTGGTTTGAATAGACAGTTGATTAGAGAGAGGTATAGAATTAAAGGAGATTATTGGATTGATTGTCTGACTTCGATTGGGTTTTGTTTATCTTCAGCACAAGAATATAGAGAAGTGTTTAAGAGAGAGAGTAGGATGAGACCATCAGCATTTAAAGATAAAGCTCAGTGATTTTTATTATTTTAAGTAGTTTTTTTTTATCTTTGAGTGATAGGGATGCTTAAAGATAAGCCTTTTAGATTTGTGTTTTGTAATAAGAAAGTTTATGCTGGATAAAAAATAGACTATAGAGATTTTAGCTTTTAGATTAAAATTTGTAGGGTTTTTTTTATGAGGAGATGATATGATATATTTGGGTGTTAAGATAAATACATAGTATAATGATAATAAAAGGTTTCAGTAAATGCAATTTTCCTCAGCCCTCCTTTAAAAAATAACCTATTCTCAATATATAAACAAAATTTCTTAAAAGGTAATTGATTTGTATATGATATTTAAATTTATGTATATTATGAGATGTTGTATTTTTTTGTTGGATATAATGGACCTCGATCTTTTTGCTTTATAAGCATTGCTCGACGTAAGTGCTCACAGTCAGAACCACATTTTTCTCTATGCTCGTAAAGGGCTTCATAAATTTCTAGACGGGCTTTTTTTGATAAGGCAAGATATTCTTCTTTGGTTAAGTTTAAAGCTTGCATGATAATATTTTGGTGTTTTGATGACTTTTTTATATCTTGAACTGGTATACCACTACCTTTATGCAATAGTCTTTCTCTAATAAAGCCAGCCTTTTTACCTTCTGGTGATGAATAATTGTTTAATACTTCATATGCTATTTCTGAAGGTGTAAGGCTTCCAATTTTACTCATATGTAAATCAGCTTTGATAAATGGAGAAACAGATCTATTATTTTGTTTAATCTTATCTTCACCTACTTGTTCATATTTTTTCATAGCTTTTATAGCTCCTCTACCAATATTTTCAGATATAATTTCGTTTCTTATAATACCTGATTTACTAGCTAAAGTTGTACTTAAAGCTGAACTTCCTGAATATTGTTTGATTTCAAAACTTTGTTCATTAGTTTTTCTTAATTGTTTTTGCATTGCTTCTCTTATTTTTTGTTCTTCAGCTAGTTTTTCTTCAAGTTCAGCTCTTTGTGCTTTTGCTTCTGCAACTTTTTTGTTTAATTCTTCAAGGTTTTCAGTAAGTTTTGTTATTTTAACATTTTTGCTGCTTATGACGACTAATGATTCTTCAAGTTTAGATTTTGTTGTTTGAAGTTCTTTTTCAACAACAATTGTCTTGTTTGCTGTGATTTGAAGATTTTTTATTTCTAATTGACTTTCATCTAATTTTTCCTTTTTTTGTTTGCAATGCTTACACATAGTTGTTTTCATTTCAAAAATCGATTTTTTTAAGTCTTCACATTCTTTGGTTTTCATTAAATACATTTCTTCTACATCTTCTTTTTTTCTCAGTTTCCTGTTGATTTCTGAAATAGTTTTATCCCTTTCTAATATAAGAAGTTTCATATTTTCAACAACTTTAAAGTCTTCGAATTTCATAACAGTTTGCATCGTTTTATCAATTTTCTCAATCTTTATCTTAGTTTTTTTAGGCTTTTTATTTAAAACATGTGCCTTAAGTTTTGTGTGTATTGACTTTACCGTATCAGTAAAATCAATTTCATCAACTTCAGGACTCGAAGATGCTGATGGTACTTCAACAGTTTTAAGATTATGACTTAATTCATCAAGTTTCTCAATAATACTCCCCAATTGCATTTTATTAATTCCTTTCATAACATTATGTAAAGAAAAAATATATTTGTCTATATCAACACTATTACCTAAAGCCATAGTATTTTCTTCAGGGAATTGTGTATAATTTTCCTGTGTATCAATTTTTTCTATTTCTATTCTTGGTGTTTCTTTATGGTTTTTAATTCTAACAATTGAATTTTTATACCCTCTCCAGCCACGACTAAAGCTTTTTCCTAAACTTGTGTCAATTGTATTAAGTAAATTAAGTAGTTTTTCTATATATTTTTCATATATTTCTGCTTCAGCTATATCACGATTTTCATCAACATGTTTTCTTGCCTCATAGATTTTTAATGATATTTCTTGACTATCAAGTTCTTCTTCTAGTTTTGATATTTCTGATGATATGTTTTGAGTTCTAGATTTTTTTGGGCTAAGAGAAAACCTTCTTGTGTTACAGAGAGAAATAGACTCAAGGCTTTCTTTGTGTTCTTGTTTGGATTTTGTTGATTTAGATGATTTTGTTGATTTTAGGGTTAGTGTATAGTTGAATCGAAGTTTGTTCATTGAAGCGTCTTTGATTTTCATTATAAGATTTATTATGAGGAAAAATTTATTATTTTTATTTGAAATTAGGATTAGGTATGAGTAGAAAGGAGAAGTTTAGGCCTGTGTTAAAATTTTAGAAGGTGGGAAAGGATTGGGGAAGTTTTTAAGGTGGATGCTGGGCTTTTGAGAAATTTATAGTAAATTTATTATTATGAAGTTTGGGTTGAAGGGATAATTTTGAATTTTTGGAAGTGATTTTTTTATGAAAAGTTTGAATTTTTGCAAGGAATTTTATTGTCATTTAAAGTTGTGATAAAAATATTTTTTGTGATGAGATTCGAATGATACTCTTTTTTATATCAGGAAAATATTTTGGACTGTTAGTTTTGCTTATTATCAATATAGAGGGAAAAATAATTGATTATAGGAGTATTGGGTATTTTGAATATAATATATTCGAAAAGGTTATTTAAAACAAGTATAAATCGGTTGTTGGGATCTGAGATACCTATTTTTAAATACCTTAAAAAATATAAGAATTAATTCAGACAGCTTTGAATGCAAAAATATTTTATGAGTGTTAAATAAATTATGGGTTTTTGGCTAAAAGGTTAGTGTTAGGGTGTAGATTATTTATTTAGAATTTTAAGAAATTTATTATACCTTAGGTTATAAGGAATAACAAATAGATTTTATGATTTATCTCATCAATTTATATAGATTCGTAATTTAAAAGGATATGCTCGATGGATTTTCATTGAAAAAATCATAAGATTTTTTATGAGGGTATATGCTATATAATATTCTATAAATGTCATCAACATGGGATGTTGTAGGAATTGTAGGGCAGCAAGTACATCTTCAAAGCCAAGGGGAGACTTTCCAAATCCCTCTTAACCTTATTAAAAGCTTAGACAACTTTCCGATCCAATCACATCACTTAACACAAATTAGTAAAATTACAATCCAAGTAAATAATTATAATCACATCACAGATGCCATTCTCAACACTACAATTGGAGGAACTCAGAAAGCTAATATGACAAATTATTCAAATCCTCCACAATATCAGCCTTATCCTCAACCCAATTATCCTCCACAATATCAGCCTCCTCCTCCAATTCACAATCCTCCACAATATCAGCCTCCTCCTCAAATTCATAATCCTCCACAATATCAGCCTCCTCCTCCATTCTCTAATCCTCCACAATATAAGCCTCCTCCTCCTCCTCCATTCTCTAATCCTCCACAATATCAGCCTCCTCCTCCAATCTCTAATCCTCCACAATATAAGCCTCCTCCTCCTCCAATTTCTAATCCTCCACAATATCAACCTTCTCCTACAGTCAATTATTCTCCACAATATCCATCTTATCCTAACCCACCACCAAATATGAATCCTTCAAAACCTCAACCTAAACCAGGCCATCCTCGTCCAGTAACTGTTCAAGCTAAGCCTGGCCAGCCAGTTCCTCCTCAAAAATTCATACCAAAAATCCAAAATAAGGCAAACCCTAATCCTCCTCCTATAAATAAAAATTCACCTTATATGAATCCACCACAAATATCAGTTAATAATCCAATGCCCCCACCACCACCAATATCAAGTAATTATCAAATGCCCCCACCACCACCTATAATAGGAGTTGCAAAAATTCCTTCACTTGATAAATCTGAAGGACCAATAAGCAGAATAAACCTTTTAAATACAGGTGATTTTGATGAAGAAGTTATAGAAACTGTGAATTATTTCTTTCAAGCTTATAGGAAAATACAAACTGGTCCTAACAATTTCCCACATGCTCTTATTGTAAGTATGATGGATTATAGTATAACATATAATAACTGTGAAATGTTAGATGAAATCAAGTATCTTCTTTCAACTTATAAAGAAGAATTATTACCAGAAAGTGAAAAGAATATTGAGATTGTTGAGGAAATGGAAAAAATAGTCAAAAGTCAGTGTCATATGCAAGAAAAAATGGAAAATGCATATAAAATATATGCAGAATATCATCATGATTTATCTGTACTATTAAGAAATCTATTAGTGATTACATTAAATAAACTGATTAATGAGAGAAAATATGAAGCTTATAGGATGATCAAGATGGATGATAATATTTTAGGTCTAGCAAAAAATGTTTTGGCTACTTTATCTTTAGAAGATTTTTTTTTTATATCAGATTATTTCCAAATCCATATAAATACTATTGATATAGATAGACTTCAAGCTTATAGCCAAGATACAAATACTAAAAGGGTTATAAATATATTATCTACAACCAGAGGGTATTTTCCATTGTATTCAGTTGAAGAATTCAGTTTGCAGCAATGTTCACAGAGTGAGTACAGTCAAATGCTTGGGTTTATAACTTTAAATTCGAAAAATGATGACTTTTTTGAAGATTCTTTATTGAATAAATTGAATAACCAGATGCAGAATTTGAAAAACAGTAAAGAAATGCTGACAAATGTACTGTTTTATATAATTGCTACAGGGCCACAACAGTATTTAGATGAAATTGTTGAAGTACTTCCTGATGAAGAAAGGAGGATGGCTAAGGATATATTAGGAGAATATTGTTGTTGTGTTTGCAATAAACTTTGTAATTTCGCTAAACTTGACTGCCGTCATAGATATTGTGAGACTTGTATTAATGAACTTAGATTAATTAATACGAATAAATGCAAGATCTGCTCATTTAGTTCTTGTGAAAAGAAAATAATATTTTAGGGCATAAATAGTTACTGATAGTTAAATAATTGAAAAGTTTTAGTAAGGCTTTTAGAGATTAAATTATTTTTAGAAGTGAAATTTAATTTTTTGAACTGAAGGTTTATAATATGAAAACAATACTTGACTAAATAGAAAATAAATACAATTCCTCGACTCTAAAAGATAATAGCTATGATATAAATATATATATTTAACCTAATTACCTTTAGTTATTTCCTATTTATCAATGCTTTGTATTTAGATTTCAAAATAGGAGAAACTGACTTGAAATTTTTTTGTTGCATAGCAAGTGAACTATCATGAGGATTGATTTTACTAATAATTTGAAACTTGTTGTCTAGTTCTTTATTAGGTGATTTTTCATATTTCCTTAAATACGAACATTGTCTTTTAATTAAATTTATTTGTTTTGGTGGTTCAGGAGAGTCAGGTATAAGTATGCTTGGGTAGATATCATCAAGCTTTAAGCATTTTTTTCTCGAATCATCACGTGAACAAACACTTTTAACTGATTTCATATTGGAAAAACTTGATATATACATAGAAATAGTTTCTAAAGATTGTCTTGTTGATTTAGAATTTGTGTGATCAAATGTTGGAATAGTTTTAATACTTGTTTCAGAAAGGAATTTAAGACCTTCAAATATTTTTTTTAAGCTTTTTATACATGATTCATAATCATTGAGGATACTTTTGCAGTAGTTCAGTTCGATTTTCAACAAATCGTTTTCTTTAGTCATTTTTTCAAGCTCATTTGATAAAAGCTCTGGGTTTTTTGTATCTTCTGAGGCTAGATTTTTTTGATGTTCATTTGAAAGGGAGCTTTTGTGCTGTTTTATAATATCTTTTTGCCTTTCATCCAATCTAAAAAGTTTTCTGTTTTTAGGCGTCGAATTAGGGCTTTTCGTATGTTTCGCACTACCATTTCTCGAAAGAATTAACGAAAATTCTTCATAGGTTATAATATGTGAAGTACCACAAGAGCTTATTTCATCTGTAATATGAAAGGTACCACTTTTTAAAGACTCCTTAATTTCACTCATGTCGGTAAATTCTGCTGAGTCTTTTCTTGAGTCAAACGACCCTGAAGGAAAAAAATTGAATTCATTTTGCCCAGTGTTTTTAATAGAAAACATTATTATTATGAAAATATTTAGGTATAGATAAATTTATTATATGATCAATTGTATGCAAAAAATTTTTTATTGTATTTAAAAGGTTTAATTTTTTTTTTTGAGATTTTTTTTGATGATTTGTGTTGTTAAATTGATGGCTTTTGATGAAGTTTATTAGGATTATTAAGAATGTAAGGATTTTTGATATGCTGGAGATTGCCTAGGATTTTTTTATGTAGGAAATTTGGATTGAATGGAAAATGGATTTTGTTTTTAATAGGAGATTTAGAGAATTTTTGATTGCTTATGTTGTGGAAGATACTTAGATTTTGATTGGAAAATTATAGTAAGTTTGGTAGGATTTTGGGGTTGTTTTTTATATTAGAATTAGTTTATGATGCTATTTATCTCAATCATATATATATAAACCAAACTTGTATATATAAAAATAATCATCATCTTAAAGCTTATAATTTATTTATAAGTAAATATTTCCAAATCTCATAAATATAATAATCTCTAATCCTATTACAATATACAATCATTCTTCATATTATTCATAACACTCAAATTATTAAAAATTCATGATAATCACCTTAGCATCCACTTTCTCACAATATAAATCTTAAAATAAAAACCCATAAACTCACTAAATTTCTATCTAACTTACTGTTTAGATTTCTTTTCAATCTTCTTCTTGTAAAACTCCAATTCTGGTCCTTCCAAAACATATCCATCAGCTCTTCCACTTTGTCCAGGTCTTGAAGAAATGCATGCTAAAAGCCTACCAACTTTGAACTCTTCTTTAACAAGTGGGTCAATAAACAAGTTCTTGCTGAGTTCTTCCCATTTCTTCTTCTTATCTTCCCAGATTTTTTTAGCTTTCTCAGATGGTTCCTTCTTTTGCTCAGTTTCTTCTTTTTCCTTCTTCACCTTACCTAAATCAACACCGTATTTTTTCGAGTATAGAGCCTTGAAAGGAGTTGCGTCTATTTCGACAATAGTATTTTTTGTAAGGGTGTTAGTTCTAACTAGCTCATTGTTTGTAGCATTATAAACGACCCATAGCACACGGGATTTGGCTGCAAGATTTTCACTAGTCCAAACGAAATTTCCAATATCTAGACGTAAAGCGCGATACTTCATATTGCCACCTCTGCACCTGACGACATGAACACGTTTATGTCCAATTTTAGTCATCGCTGGCTGACGGGCTTTTTCGAATGCTCTTTTCTTTTGATGAATGGGCATACGACCTCCAGTCTTCCTGCGCTTGTGCCTTGAGTCCCTTGAAATTCCCATTTTTTTATAAATGGCTTAGAATCATTCAATTTTCCTATGAGATTTTAGATGCTTAGAAGAGAGTCTTTACTAAAAATTTTTACCTTTGTTTAAGATTTTGTCATAATATGTTGAAGTTTGATTTAAGAATATTATGGGTTATTGATAAGATAAAGAATATATGAAAGCTTATAAAGAGTTATTTTGATTGATAAGACTTGGAATTAGGATATTAAGATGAATTTAGGATTTTTTATTAGAAGGATTAGAGATGGTTATAGAGAAGATATTTTTTTTAGGTTTGGGGAAATTAGAAGTAGTTTTTTGGGTGGTTTTGGAAGGTGAAGATTTTGGCAGGAAATTAGGATTTTTTGTGATGGGATTTTTGGAGGAGAATTGCTGAGAGGTTTTTTTATGAGTTGGGGTGATTTGAAGTTGGGGAATAGTTTTTTTGTAAGTTTTTATCGGAGTTTTTTGGGGCTATTATTTTTTTTGTATGCTTTGTATGGATGATTTATAGATTGGCATGAGAGTTTATTATATTAAGTTATTAGAGGTTAGAATTCAAGTTTGAAGTTTTAGTTAAGGAGAATTTTATGCTGTATATGCTTGGTTTTATTATCATTTTTTTTAATTTGCCGTCTTTGTATGTCAATTTAGAGAAAAATAAGTTTACTATAATATTAGCATTACTATATATTATAATATGATATTTTAGATGAAGATACATTTGAATATCTTATGCATAATTTTCTAAAACTTTGGTTATTTTAAAAATCTTAAACAATTATAAATACTCTCTAAAAGCACTACACCAAATCCCCCATATAATTTTATAACAATATCGATCTATTAAAAAAATCGTATCCATCCCTAAAACCCACTATCAACCTTCACCTCCATCATAAAAACCTAAAACCCTACAATTTCGCATTTTCAGCCACAAATCCAAAAATTAAATCTCCAAAAAAAATACTTCAAACCTTGGAAACCCAAAATCTTTTCTAACCCATGAATAAAATCTTAAAAAAAACATTAAAACTTTAGTAACCCTTCTCCACCTTTAGGCAATTGACTTGTAGCTTCATCAATCAACGAACTAGTAATCATTTGAAAATTACATCTAATATTCCTCTTAGCCAAACAATTTTTAATTTTCTCTGCTTCTTGTATCCTCTCTTTCTTTATAACAACTGGTGTTCTTGTTTTCATAACATATTTAACCTGTGATTGCATACTAATATACCCACTATTTCCTTCATAATCCGGATGTTTAGAAATATCAATCAGTTTATGATTAAGTTTTCTAATTCTCCCAATCCTATCCATATAATTATAATTCAGATCTTCTTCATCACTATGATAATCCTCAGGATCTCTAGCTGTATATTCTACAATTTTCTTAGGTAAATCAAATCTTCTTAATGCTTCTTCTTGTCTTAAACTTTTATCTCTAGCCCAGCTATATACAACTTCTATATATATTTTACTATTGCAATGAGATTGAAAAATAGCACTTTTAGCTTCAATTTTACATCTTTCTTTATGGATTCTGTCAAGGTTTTCTTCTATTTCTTTGGTTATAATTTTTTTTGGTGATGTAAAAGCTTTATAATCTTTTGATGTTAAAAAAGAAACATCAGGAACTTTTGCTGGTTTTCTTATTGGGGATATAGAAAAATAATCTAGTTCATCTTTTGTGTTTCTTCGAAAGGAACTACCTAGACGACCTGAGCTGGGTAATGATGAGTTTATGTTTTGCCTTGTGATATTTGATGTTTTTTCTTGTCTTTCTTTGGTTAAAGGCTTGAATGTTAGGATTTTGCTTTCGGTAGCACTTTTTTTATTTGTCATTGCTGATTCGATGTAATCTTTGTTTTTCCCTTCACCTTTGACGCTGAGATTCATGGCATTTGTTTTTTTCATATGAAGAAATTATAATGAGAAATTATGGAGAAAAGGATTTGATAGAGGCTAGTCGTTAATATTAAGATATTGGTTTTGATTAGATTTTTTACATTTTTAATATGTTCATGGAAAGGAGATAATATGATATGAGTAAGATTAGTTTTTTTATTTGCCTAGTGTTTTCGGTAATACGGTTGTTAAATAAAAGGTAGGATTTTATTGAATATAATAATTGTACTGGTTTTAGAGAAATAAAAGAGTATTTTTTAATAGAGATTATAGGAAATATAAATTTAGAAAAGCTATGATTGTAAACCTTAGGCAATTGTAATCTAAGCTAATCTGTTATTTAGTAATACAAACAAAAAATGGATTTTTTTATCTCTTATATATAGTAATATTATAAAATAAAATATAAAATAACCCAACAGTGTCAAAATCATATTACCTTGATCTTGTCAGAATGATATATTAGAAATTTATCTCGAAGTGAGGAATTTTTCCCTATCTCCTATCCTCCTATTTTTGTGCATCTAATAATAATCTAATCATCATATTATCCATATATATTTTCCTAACTTCAACACATATATATTATATAAAACCTAAATTTCTAATTCCTTATTATCAGACATGTATACAATCTCCGGATATTTTTCTGTATACCACAATACAGCATCTTTAACAGCTTTATTACAATAAATTGCAGTTTGTGAAAAATATTTCCTATTCAATGGATCATGAAAATTATTGTTATTTACAAGACTTTTAACCATTTTATGTTCATAAGTATATCCACTTGATATAGCAACAGGGTTTTCAAAAAACTCAAGAGTTAATGGACATACTAAAGCTTCCATACATTTATTTTCAATAACCAAATACTTGGATAATTTTTCATAAAGATTTTTCGGTATAAAAGGTTCATAGTATTTTTCTATTAAAGTTTTTTTATGAGTTTTTTCTATATAGGGTTTTAATAATAAGATTTTTGTTTTTAGAAGATGAAAATGAGCTTTTATTAAATCTGTGTATATCGCTGATGGTAAATTGTTGAGATGCTCGAAAAATGATAGAGATTCTTCAAAGAGGATAAGAGAGTTTGATGAAGGATTTAGTGTTTGGGAAACTTTGGATTTTATACACATAAGGATTGCTTTTACGTTGGATTTGTCGAGATTTAGAGCAGAATAACCGTCTTGGAAGGAATTTGAGTAGTTTTTAAGCTTGTAGAAACAGAGAGCACGGTTTGAAAAATATACTGATACATTTGGGTTACTTTTTATAGCTTTTGTATATTGGATTATAGCCTCTTCATACTTTCCAGCTTTAAAAAGCTCATTACCTGCGAGTTTAAACTCTTCATGGCTTAGATGAACTGAGTGGTCCTTTAGATTTTTTTTACCACATATGCAACTTCCCATTATTTTTAACATGAAAACTTAAATGTTTTATCTTGCAAGGAAATAAATAAACTATGGATATCACGAAAGGGGAAATTTTATTTAAATGAATAAAAAATATATGGATGAAAAAGTGATATTTTATTGTTTATTTTGGGTATTGTAAACAAAAAAGAAAGTATTTCAAATAAGATTTCACTTCAAAATTGATATTTTTAAACATCTAGAAAGCTTATACTATAAAAAAACCTTAGTAATAAAGATATAAGAGGACTGTAACTGATAAAGATAAGAATGAGAACGAGAACGAGAAAATGCGTTATGATAGAGAACGAGAACGAGAAAATGCGTTATGATATTTTTGACTAATGGAATCAGAGTATACAAACTAGTTATATAACGAAAAAAAAAAGTAACTATAACTTATCATAATATTTCTTATCTTTAAAGATTATAGTGTTAAATTTACATGTCCAAATCCACAGTTTGTGACAAGTTTTCATGCGTGTTCAGCTCTTTAAACTCTCTAATCCTAACAACTTTTTTCTTCAGTCTACTAATTTCCTTCTTTTTTTCCTTTATCTGCTCATTCATTTTTTCTATTTTCCGTATATAATTCATCACTTTTTCTTGTAGCATATTTAAATCTTTCATTATCTTACCTTTCCCACTATCTCTTAATACCCCAACAATAAGTTGTCCAATAATCTCACAATTCTTTTTAGATAAAAAAACCTCTTCATGAGATCTAGTCATTATCTTAGGCAATAAATCTTCTGGACTTAAAGCTAGCAGATTTACTGTACAATTTTCATGATCACCCAAACTATTTATTACAATATCACTGTGAGGATTTGTTATTCTATTGTATTCTTCACATAATGTATCTATTAAATGATGAATTTCTAAGTTTTTTGTAGTAAATTCTGTATGAAAAGGTATTTTTTTTGAATTCAAAGTGCATTGGATTAGGTTTATTATGTTTTGTATATCGATTGTTCTTGGGCTTAGGGAATTTATACTACTAGGGTCGCTATCAAATGAATCTATTGAGTTTTGGCTATAGGAATCTGATGAGAAACTTGAGACTTTTGCAATTTTTTGGCTATTTGAATTTTGGTAATTAGGTTCCATTATGTGTTAAATGGCTTTGTTATTCTTGGAGGGAAATCAGATTTTTATTGAAAAATAAGATTTTAGGAAGTTTGATTTGGGTGTNGTTTGAATTTTGGTAATTAGGTTCCATTATGTGTTAAATGGCTTTGCTATTCTTGGAGGGAAATCAGATTTTTATTGAAAAATAAGATTTTAGGAAGTTTGATTTGGGTGTAAAAAAAGATTAAAGGAGAAGTTTAGGGTTTTGCGTGGATGGAGTAGATAAATAGGCTATGAGTTGAAATGAGTTGTAATATAAATGCAAAATAAACCTGTGGCCAAAATTCCGGCACAATTGTACATGGGCGGCCTTGACCTCAGAGTAAAGGAAGCTGATTTATACAATTTGCTAAAACGCTTCGGGGATATCTCAAATATCAGGCTTTGTCGTGACAATACCTCATCCTATGCATTTATCGCCTTCAAAGACCCAGAAGTCTCAACCCAAGTCCAACGCGAACTTAATGGCTTCGAGTTCCGCAACAAGCACATTCACGTGTCTAAAGCAATCCAACAACAATGGGAAACCGTAGCCAACATCTTTGTAAAAAACATCCCAGATTCAGTAACCCCTAAAGAATTCGGTGAACTCTTCAGCAAATTCGGATCCATAATTTCATGTAAACTTTGTCATGATACTGAAGGTAAATCCTTAAGTTATGGTTTTGTTCAATATGAATCCTCAGAATACGCAGAAACAGCTATAAAAAACATGAATGGTAAATATTGGAAAGGTAATGAGCTTATAGTTCAAATCTTTGTCCCATTAGGTCTTAGAATAAATGCAACAGCAAATTCGAATTTATATGTAAGAGGTTTCCCATCTCATTACATTGAAGATGATTTAAGAAATGCTTTTGCCCCATATGGGAAAGTTTTATCAGTAGCTATCATGTTAGATAATGGTCGAGCTTATGGCTTTGTGTGTTTTTCAACCGCTGAAGAAGCTCGAGCTGCCTGTGAAGGTAAAAACAATACACAAGATCATGATTTTGTATGGTACGTAATGCCTCATATGAGTAAAATCCATAGAAAAAAAGTCTTAAGGGAACAATATTTAATGCAAGTTGATGAATGGAAGAAAAAAAATCTGTACATAAAAAACCTTGATAAAAGCATAGATGAAAACCGGCTTTATGATATCTGTAAAGAGTACGGGCCGATAAAGTCTTTGAAAATCTGCAAAATGGAAAATATCAAATACGACTCTGATGGAAACTGCAAAAAAGAAGCTGTATCTAAAGAAATCGCTTATGTGCATTTTGAAAACGAACACCATGCTAGTATAGCTATGAATGAGTTACAAAAAAAACTTATTGAAGGGAAAAAACTCTATGTAGCTAAATGGAAACCTAGAGATGCTATGAAAAAAATCATTGGGCAATTTAAAACTCAAAAAAATATGAAATTTCCTATTATGCCCAATAGAGGATTTATGCCTACAAGAGCTGTACCTATTTTCCCTATTATGGGAAAAAGTAATATTATGCCATATCAACAACATATGCCTAGAGCTAGAGTACCAAGAACTATAAATCCACCTATACCACCACCTCCACCAATGCATATACCAATTGTTAATGAACAGAAAAAACCTTTAGTATTTAGAGTTGATAATATAGATCAATATAGTATTAGAGATTTGGGGGAAAATCTTTATCCTATTGTATTGAAACTTACTAATCCACAAGTTGTTGGGAAAATCACTGGGATGTTATTGGAAATGGATAAAATTGAGGTTATAAATTTGATTAATGATGAAAGTATTTTGAGAGCTAGGGTTGGAGAAGCGGTGGAAGTACTTAAAAAAGCTTGGGCTCAAAACAAAGATGCTTTAGCTGTGCTTTCTAGTTTAGGATAGTTAATTTTGATTAGGTTATGGATTCAGGTTAGAGGTTGAGGTTTAGATGAGGGTTTGGGTTGCCTTTGAGGATTTCTTTGATCATTTGCTCTTTAAGTTCACGAAGAGCTATGCGGATGTCTGGGACACCTTTTTTAGCGATTTGGATGAGGATTGGTAATAAGTCGCTTAGGGCTGTATCATTAGGGTCATCAAACCAGCTTTTAATAAAAATCCCATTATGAGGCTGAAGTTGGAAATTTTCCGCAACATTATCAACAATAATAACCTTCGAAAGGTCTCTTCCAAGTTTCGCTAAATCCTTAAGAAAAAAATTTCCTTTCTGTGTACTATGTTGTCTATACAGCCTATGTTTAACATATGAACTAGGATCAAGTTGATCTAATACCCAATCCGCATACTCTAATCGAAAATTACATCTTGTAATCCAGCAGTGAAAACAACAATTTCATACCATTCACTAACAGTTTTTAAAAATTCTTCACATCCAGGTCTAATATAAGCAGTTCCTTCTTCTTCAGTTTGAACAAAATGCACAAGTGTTTCATCAAGATCTAAAACTAAAGTATAAGTACCAGAAGGACATGGTGGTAAAAAAGGTATATTAGGTTTTATAATATTAATTTCATTAAATGAAATAGCTTGAGATAATGCATCTCTAACAGTAACATATTTGAGTTTATTAACAGTTTTTAATATTGAAAATATTGATGATGATAATGCTGATTGTTTAGAATTTTGACGAAAATGTCTACAGATTTCTTTGAGTAAATTTGATAAAATTTCTGTGTTTTGATTGAGACTTATAGCTTTATCTGTTACGGTATTCATACGTCTTGATGATATGATTTCTTTTAGTTTTTTTAGCATTTTTGTTGTTGGGAAATGTATTTTTAAATACATTAGGTATAAGATTTCTATGTAGTTTTGATGGATGAATAATATGAGGTTTTTTAAATTGTCAATTGCGTCGTCTGTATTGTAAAGTTCACCTGAAAGCATAACTCCGCATAATTCGATTATAAGAGCTTTGCGGATCCATTTTTTGGTCTTGAGGTCTTTGAAACAATCTTCTACTTCGTAGATTTTGCTGGTTTTGATAAGATCCCAATATGATTCACGGATTCTGTTAAAAGAGTTTGCGTTTTGGACGTTTTGAATTAGCTCCCATAGTTTGTTTTCAACTTTTATGTAGAAGGAAAGTTTGATTTTGGATATTGGGGAATTGTTACGGGAACTGTTTTTAGATGAATATAATGATTTACGTACTTGTTTCANTTGTTAAAAGAATTTGCGTTTTGGACGTTTTGAATTAGCTCCCATAGTTTGTTTTCAACTTTTATGTAGAAGGAAAGTTTGATTTTAGATATTGGGGAATTGTTACGGGAACTGTTTTTAGATGAATATAATGATTTACGTACTTGTTTCATAAGTTCTTCGGTAAAAGAACTGTTTGGCGATGGAAGCGGGTCTGTGTGGATTTTTTTGCCTTTGTTGGATTTGGTTTTAGTCATGGAATTACGTCTTTGTGTTATGCAGGGTGTTGATGACCTTTTGAGGAGAGGTAAATTATTTTTGCTGCTTCTTTTCCCTGAATTCATTTTTAAATTATTAGAAAATAAAACTGATTATAAATTAATCTTCATATTTTAAAACAGTGCTATATCGAGGTCTGATTTTAAACTTCTTTTTATAGTAAGAATATTCTTCACCTGATGAATTCTTTTTTAATGGTTTTGCTTTATCATCTGGACTTAAAGATAAAGTGTTTGAGTTTATTTGGGATGAATTGCTTATATTTGGATATATGCTACTATCAACACCTAGACTATTGTTGCTTAAGCTTTCTTCATCAACTCGGTCAAAAGTATTTGAAATGGGTGGTAAGAGATTATATGGTTTAAGTCCATTTGCTTCACGATCAAAATTATCATAACCTTTTAATATGTTTTTCAAATAATCTTCAGAGAAAGTGTTCATTAAACTTGCGCCTAGATTTTTCTTTCTTTCAAGACCATAGTTTACAAAACTTAATATGGAACACCTCATATCTTTTTTATGCTTCTTTATTATTTTGCTTTCACTTAAAACGGTTTGCATAAATTTGTTGTCTGGGATACGGACAGGCACAGGCTTCTTTGAAATGTATGTAAGACCTAGAGCAATTTTGCTTGAGATACAAATTTTATTAACAAAAGTTTTGTTGGATGAACTAGTTTTGCTGAGATTTATGGTATTATTTAAGCCAGCTCTTGATTTCAAAAATAACCTTTCTGGAGCTTTTTTTATTAAACCTTTAGGCTTTTGCTCTATTCCATAGTTGTGTATAGGTAATGAAACTACCCTCCTATGATGCTTATTCCCTACAATTACTGGTATTTTTTCATCCATACTATTATATATATTGCTTTAGCCATAGACTTTATATTAAATATTTATACATCTAGGCTTATAGTTTAAATAATTTTAAGACTTTTTAGCATATATATAAAAATTCATATTCATAAAAGTAATAATGAATAAATACGAACAAGAAGAAGCTGTAAATCTACCTGATTTCCTTAAGAATGACCTTAATAAAGTAAGAAATATACAGATTAAATTAAGAACTGAGAAAATCAACGAACAACTAGTAAATCAGGTGACATTTTTGGAGCGCTATAATGAGTACATGAGTATTTTCAAACTTCATATCGCTAAAGCTAATCAGAATTCTATGAAAATATTAGAAGACTTCAAAAAAATATACTGGGACTTTACTGAAGACCATTTTGACACCCTTTCAGAAAACTCAGTCAGGTTTCTCAAAGATTTTTGCAGAGTAATTCAAGTTAATTTGAAAAATGAAAAGGCGCCAAAAATTACCTATGAATACACAAAAACAGCCATGCAACTATTCCCTATAGACACATTAACTGAAAAAACCCTTCAAAATATTGATTCTTTACTAGACCAGCCATGCAACTATTCCCTATAGACACATTAACTGA
>MPUH01001206.1:0-21077 GCA_001970955.1 Stentor coeruleus
CTGCCCTCCTCCCTCATACTGTGATCCGTCGATTTCAACATACTCTCCTTCCATATTATACTTCAATACCCTATATAAATTTCTTTATGCATCATAAATTTTTATCAACAACTAAAAATCACTCTTCCTAGTTATTTCCTTAAAAAATCACATAAAATCCTTTACATTATGAAAAGTTCTTAATCTTAAACGTTTGCATTTTATCCAACAAGTCACTTTTACTCATAATCCTAAGCAGTTCCAAGAACTTATCAACCAAATCTTCATTTTTAGTTTCCTTTCTGCTATTCAACTTAATAACTTTTTTCATAATAAACTTAATCAAATTATCAGCATCACTATTTGCATGAACTAACGATGTATAAGGTCCCATAAAAATCCAATTAGAAAACTTTACTTCTAATTCAGGAGAATTATAAGAACCAGAAGAAATATAAGCTTTTATAGGATGGATAATAAAACATGGGATAATCGGTCTAAGTATCAAACCATTATAAGTAAAAAATATTTTCTTTTGAAAAAGCCCAATACCAATAGTATCATAAGAACCTAAACGTGGACCTTTACTAACAATATGCCCATTACGGAAAATATTCCCGGTTTTACAATTATAAAACACCCCTGTGCCTGTAATCCCTATAAAAATCTCTTCATAAAACCCAGCTTTGACTATTTTTACTTCAAAATACGCATCAGCTTGAGGTAAAGATTTAGCATATTCCTCTTGAAGCTCTTCTGATTTCCTCCTAATACCAGAATTCAAAGGTGGGGATAATAAACTCTGTCTTTGTTGATTAGGACTTAATATTTTCCTATCTTTATTATAAAAATCAGAGTCTTCATTTGAATTAATATCCACACTAAAAGCACTTATAAATGTTTTATTAGGTTCTAAGTTCAACTTTGACACTGAAAACCTTTCATAACTACATCCATAAAGTTCAATAAATTGCATATCATTTGTATATTTAGGTAATCTAAAATCCAATTTGTATACACTTTCTGAATCTTCTAATTCACTACATCTAAACATAGGCGCTTGATAATGTAGAAACTGTATTTCATGTTTTTTATGATATTTTTCATAGCAAATAACACAATATGATGAAGTTGGGTTACAGTTAAGACATTTGATTAATATCGGGTTTTTACCAAAATAAGTAAGAAAATCTTGAGAACTTTTGCTTGTACATTCACCTTTTAGATGTTGAAGTTCAAGAAATGGTTGAAGACAAGCAACTTCTGAAAGGATGTGGATTAAGGTTTTTAAAACATCTTGCAAAGCTTCAGGGGGAATTTTCGTTCCTTTTTTCCATAGTTCGTGGAGGATAGGGAAAAGAGAAGATATTGAGTCAAGTTTAAATACTACAGGGATTTCGTAAATGTTTTGGAATATACGAAGCTTACTGATATCAAGAAGCTCATATACTTTCATAATAAATTTTAATGAGTTTTTACCATAATAAGACATTGTTGTTTTAATAAAGTCATTTTCTATAACTGAACGAGTTGCTTTGACCAGGATATTCTTAACAAAACCTGAATCCCAAAGAATCTGTTGCAAAGTTAAGGTGTTGTTTTCTATAAAATTTAAACACACTTTGCATAATAAGTCAGATTTTACGTTATTCCCAATGAACTCAGGAATCAAAGTTAGGAATCCTAATGAAACTAAGGTGCTTTTGAATTTCTCTGACATGCTTTTGTCTTTAAGTAAAATCAATATTGAGTTAAACAATATCGGCTGTTTAACTAATTCACTTTTTTGCTCAATAAACACTTTAAAAAAATCAAAAAATGTTTCACTACTCCCTAATGCTTTATTGACTTCTCCAGGATTTTCCCCAGCGATTGCAAGGATTTTTTTCATAGCTAAAAAAGCATTTTTGCAATTAACAAACATTTGACTGTGTTTTATATAACAACTCGCACTATTTCTATATGAAAACTTAACCAAAGCTAACTTGAATATAGTCATTAAACAGTTTATATCTTTGATTACAATATCATCTAGTTTTGTATATTTAGTTTTTTGGAACACCCTCCATAACTTAATACCCCAAAAAGTCAATAAAGTTTCTGGTTTAAAGCTTTTCCCTGCAACAAGGGTTAAAAAGCTGTTAATTCCTGCATCAGCAACTTGTAATGTTTTTAACCTTTTTTCCTCATCCATTTCCTTAAAATTAGGCACATCTTCATATTTAGTCATTGTAAAAAGCATATACAAACACAAACTCACGCCAAAAATCGCATTTTCTATAGTGTTTTTTCTATACAAACAATAAGCATCATGTTTAGGCCTATTACTACATATCTGATGATATGTTATAATCTTAACACCTAATCTTAAACCCTCATTCTCATATATCAAATTCCCATCATCCTGATCTTCAATTATCATTATTGTATCAGGGAACATATTCAACATAATAGCTTCTTTTCCAGCTTTATCAATAATTTTCATTAACCTTACAAACATCATCAACCACATCTCTTTAGGTAAATCCAAATCATCAGAGAATTCCAAAATCTCTCTTATAGTCAACCCTTCCAAATATTCACATACAATAACTAAAACCCATTGATCTTCGTATATCTCAAAAATATCCTTAATCTTAGTAAACTTGTATTTTTCCCCAAAGTCTTTAAGTAAAGATAAATTCTTATAAGCAAATTTTATATCATCGAATGAAGGTAAAGGCATTAGTTTTATAATGCATCTGTTATTTTCATTATCAGCTCCACAGAAAATGTATTGTGTATTTTCGTATTTATGAGTTAGATAATACTCATGAGAAGTGAAACTGTTTTCAAGTATTATAACTTCATCTAATTGGATGATTTTTTTACTGTTTCTTCTTGATGTGAGAAGATGCCAAGTGTTTATGAAATCCATTTATTATTTAGAAAAATGCTAACTAGTTTTAGGTTAAAATATTTTGATAGGTATAAGTGTTTGGATTAGATTAGGTGTTCTGATATGATTCTGGGAAAAAATAGACTTGAAGTTTTTAGAAGGATTTTAGGGTTCTGGAAGGTAATGTTTTGGCTTTTAGGGAAGATAGTGATTTTTTTCAATTGGACTGGATTTTAGAAGTTTATGAGCAATTTTTGATTTTAGAACCCTTTCTGCTTGTAAAAGTGCATTGTGGTGTTAATAAATAATGTGCAGAGAGGGCTGCGTGGTAAATCCCTTGGCTGCCTCTGTTGTGGCGGATCAGTTGCAAATTTTTAGATTAAACGACATAAAATATTAAAAATAAGGTTTTTCCTTTTTAAAACCTAGGTATTTGCATTCGCTGGTGTACTGAAGTTTTTCTCCTTGGATAAACATTCTGGGCTATTTATCTGAACATCTTATCTACTTTAATATTCTCAATTTTTAAATTTTCACGGAAATAAAATTCTATGCTAGCTTTTGTCATAAAATCATTTAAATCTTTATTATTAAAAGTGTCTTCAATTAATTTACGCGCCCAAAAACAACCTATAGTTTCTATATGGATTATATACAGTTCCAGCGTAAAGATAATTTAAGTAATAACTATTTCACTACTTGCACCCCAATAATTAAATTCTTAATGAAAATAATTCATATTTATTTAAATGTCTTATAGTTCCTCTTCAAAAATCAGCAAGAAGCATGAGTCAGCAATAGTTTTCGATAACTATCTAGAATCTTTAGAAACAAACCTAGAAGAAAAAAAACAAATTCATAATCAAAACTTTTATGATGTTTTAGGTGTTACACCAAATTGCACATCTTCAGGAATAAAAAAAGCTTATCATCGAATTGTCCTTCAAGAGCATCCTGACAAAGGAGGCAAAGCAGAAAATTTTCAAGCTGCAGTTTTAGCATATAATATACTAAAAGACAAAGAATTCAGGAAAATACACGATGAATTAGGTAAAACAGAAGCATTGAGATATAAAAACCTTCTCAATGAAATGACCCAACATAACTAACAAAGTTTCTTTTCACATATAATTAACATAAAATCTTCGGTTAGACTATAAAAAACTATCAAAAATGGATTCCACATTCAGTTTAGAACTTGAAGTTGTATCTCTAAAATTACCATCACTAAGTGATATGTCAAAAGTAAAATGTACTTTTTCTGTTAACAATTACACACAATGCTTGCCATATCCATTTAAAACAATGGTTATTCCTAAAATCAATAACCATTCAGTACTTGAAATTTCCATAACCCATTATAACCAAATCATAGCAGGTCTTGAAATCCCATTAACCTTATTTCGAAGCAACAAACAGCAAACATTTAAACTTATTGACTATACCGAAAACCAAGATAAACGTAAAATTCCAACAAAAGTTAAAAATGATAGTATGGAAATATCATTATATATAAAGCATATTCCAGCAAATCAAAGCTCAAATGATTATAAAAATGAAATCAAAACCCTAGAAAATAAAGTCAAAGAATCTGAAATTTTACTAGAAGAAGGGTTTAAGACAAGAAGAGGTCTACAGAACAATTTCGAAGAAGTGACAAAAAACTTATCAAAAATGATAAAATCACAAGAAGAAACCATAAACAATTTAGTATGTGAAAAAGAAAAAATCTGTCTTTATTTGAAAAGTGTTGAAAATGACTTTAGGGCTGAGAAGACGAAAAATGAGAATTTTGAAAATGTTCAGATTTATAAGACAGTTGATGCGAATTATAAAAGTAAAGAGAGGAGTAATGATGTAAAAAGAGGGAAAAGCAATGAAAACTCATCGATGATAATGAAAAAAAGCTCTGGAGATGAGAATGGGCAACAGATTGTGTTGCTGAAAAAAAAAATCCAGGCACTTGAAGGGGAAAATGATGAATTAAAAAGAAGAAATGATATGCTGATAAAAGAGTTAGAGATTGTTAGAAGTCGATATGAAGATGGAGATTTTAGGGCTTCGGAAATGACATTAGGTACATCGAATGATAGGTTAACAACTGATAAAACACAATCATCTGAGTCTTTAGTGCTATCTTTAAGAGGGGAACTTGTGAAAATGGCTTCAAAATACAAAGCCAGGATATCAAAACTTGCAGAGTCTAGGAATAATTTGATACAAGAAAACAAAGATCTTCTTCAAAAAAATCAATCTTTAAGTCAAATTCTTATAGAAAAAGACATAGAAATATCCAGGCTCCAAGAAGAACTCCTATCTTTTCATAACACTGGTTCATATCAAGAACTAAGTTTCTCTAAACCCAATCCTCATAATCTCCTTGGTAAATACGTCAGCAACATAAAAAAAGTAGAAAATCAACTAAACAAATCCCCAAGATTCGATAAAGAAAACGAATTCTCAATAAAATCACCCGAAACACATCGTAAAAAGTCCCCAGATTTCCAAAACCATTCCCCAAAAGATATAAAAACCATATCTCCAAAAAAAAGCACCCAAAACCCAATCGATCTTGCTTTATCTAATTTTAACCTGCTCCAAACCCCACAATTACCAATAAAATTCATAAAAGACAACGAAAGTGAAGGTGTCTATCAATTCGGAAGTAAAAAAGTTTATATAAAACTAGAAAACAGCAAATTATACGTGAGAATTGGTGGGGGGTTTATGGTAATAGACGAGTTCATAAAAGTCTACATGCCTCAAGAAATCGACAAGTCCTTACAAAAAAATGAAAAACTTAAAGGATACGAGCAAAGTCCATATAAAAAACTTGAACGATATCAAAACCCTAATACCGATTTTATATCTTGTATAGGGATACAAAGAAGGTCAGCATCAGTAAATCGTTTCCAACCTTATTTAAAGTACCCATCATAATCTAATATATAATATGTCTTGCAGGAAAAGAGCTAAAATCGAAAGGAAAGTTTATAAAACAACTGAAAAAGTAACTTCCAGTCTTTTTAAGCTAAACTCCTGCCTTCCTTTATCATATGGAATCTGTATACTTGGTCCACCAAGTAGCGGAAAGTCTGCTTTATTCGACATTTGGAGCCAAGAACATGGCAAAGATCTTTTAACAGTCCACATCGACAGTTCTGTTGATAGTAAAAACCTTATCGGCACATATGTTTGTGGGGAGACTCCAGGGGAGTTTATATGGAAAACAGGGATTTTGACCTATGCAGTGACTTCTGGTAAATGGCTGTTGTTTGAAAATTTAGATCGTATGGGTGATGATGTCTTAGCTTTACTCAGTAACCTAATAAGGACAAATAGACTAGAAATCCCTAATAAAAACGATAGGTCACAGGATGATTTTAAAGATAAAGAATTAGGAAGGTCAAGTATAATCCCTGCTGATGGATTTAAAATATTAGCAACATGTACTAAGCCTTTAGATGAAAGCAGCTGTTTTATTACTATTAATATAGTAGAATTCAATGTTAAAGAATTATGGGATATACGCCCTGGAAGTTTAATTACTGAAGAATTTGCTGGGGTTTTTAGCGATATACATACACAAATGGGGTTATTACCTGGTAGAGAATTGGTAACTGGGGATTGGGAAAAGCTTATAAAAAGATCATCATGGCAAATAGAAAGGATTTATGGGAGAAAAGGTATAGTAAATGGGCTTTTGACTGAAAACTGTAAAGAAAACATACTTATTGAATGCTTGTGTGTATATTCGGGGATTAGAGATCCTCAGGCTGTGTTGGAAAAAATAACGTCAATACTTGGACTTGATGCAAAATCCTCAGAAGCTTTTGTTCAGAACCGGGTTATTAGGGTGTTAAGAAAAGAACATACTATGGAAATCGGCATCTCCCCTTCTTTAAAAGTCAAAAACTCAATCCAAGAAGGTCTTTCCCTTAATGCTTATTCTTTAAAAATCATAGAAAAAATCTCAAGTTGTGTAGCTTTCGGTGAAAGTCCTTTATTAGTTGGGGAAACAGGCTGTGGGAAGACAAGTTTCGTACAATTTTTAGCTAAATTCATGGATGTCAAACTTTATGTGCACAATTTAAGCCAAGCTTCAGATCCTTCTGATATTGTTGGGGGTTTTAAACCTATTGCTGTATCTACATTATTGATGCCAATTATAACATATTTTTTTAAAACACTTCCTAAAATATCAGATAATTCAGTTAATTCTGCGGTGAAATCAGGGATACAACATGCTTTTAGGAAAAAAAACTGGGAAAAATGCGTTAGTTTGTTAGATGTGGCTGTATGTGAATTAGAGAAAATATACCCATCTGATAAGAAAGTGAGAAAATTGTGGGATAAAGTTCAAGATGTTAAGAGAAAATTAAAAAACTCACAATTTGCTTTTCAGTTTGTTGAAGGGTCTTTAGTTAAAGCTATGAAAGAAGGGAGTTGGGTGTTGTTAGAAGAGATAAATTTAGCTGAAGAAGAAGTTTTGGAGAGACTTCATAGTGTTTTAGAAGGGAAAGGGATACATTTGATTGAAAAAGGTGAGATCCATTCTGTGCAAGCATCTTCAGGTTTTAGACTTTTTGGGTGTATGAATCCAGGAAAACAAGTAGGGAAAAAAGAACTGCCACAATCTTTAAGAAGTAAATTCACTGAGATTTTAGTTCCAGAAATGGAGAAATTTGAAGATGTTCTTGAAGTAGTCCGTTTCTACCTCGAAGGTAAAGCAGATCGTCGTACAATGGAAAACATAGTCAATTTCTATTTAGAAGTAAGAAAACTTAGCAAAGAAGGTTTAATTGAAGATGGTTGTGGTAGGTGTCCTCAATACTCAATGCGAACCCTCTGCCGTTCTCTTCGTTACGCTCTTGAGTTTTCCCATCATTACTCTTTCTCAGTATCTTTATACAATGGGATAAAAGTGTTTTTTGAGACTCCTCTAAAAGGAAGTCTTGATTCTTTACTTCAAAAACTAACCCCAGCACCAACTCATCCACAACCTTCTATAGAAAAATCTCATCTAAACATCCAAGGGTCTTTTCATGAACGTGGTCCTAAATCTTTATTTGAAGATCCTCATTTTATCTTAACCCCTTCAGTAAAAAAAAACTTAACAGTCTTATCAAGAGCTGTTATTTATCAAAACAATTCAGTATTATTAGAAGGACCAACAAGTAGTGGAAAAACTAGTATGGTAAAATATTTAGCAGGACTTTTAGGACATGAATTTGTTAGAATAAATAATCATGAACATACTGATATTGAAGAATATATTGGAAGTTATGTTTCAGATAGTCATGGAAGATTAGTTTTTTGTGAAGGTCCTTTAGTTAAAGCTGTAAGACATGGACACTTTTTAGTATTAGATGAACTTAATTTAGCACCTTCAGAAGTTCTTGAAGCACTTAATAGACTTTTAGATGACAATCATGAACTTTTTATTACAGAAACACAAGAAACTGTTAAACCACATAAGAATTTTAGACTTTTTGCTACACAGAACCCAACATCTTATGCAGGGAGAAAAGAACTTTCTAAAGCTTTTCGTAACCGTTTTGTTGAAATGTTTGTCCCTGAACTTCCTGATGACGAACTGATTAAAATCCTTGAGATTAAAGGACGTCTTGCCCCATCATATGCTTTAGTACTTATAAATATTATGAGAGATTTACAAAGACAACGACAACAAACAAGAGCTTTTCTTGGTCGTCATGGGTTTATTACTATAAGAGATTTATTAAAAATAGCAAAACGTGAACCTATGGGATACGAAGAATTAGCACATTTCGCATATATGGTCCTTGCTGAACGTTTAAGAAGTGATGAAGAAAAGAAACTAGTTCAAGAAGTTATAGAAAAACACTGCAAAAAAGCTAAAATCGATATTGTAGCCTTTTATGACAAATACTTTGATAATAATTATAAAAAACAAGTTGATACAATTATATGGAATACGCATATGAAAAGACTTTTCTGTCTTGTAAACTCAGCAATATCCAAAAATGAACCCGTTTTACTTGTTGGTGAAACTGGATGTGGGAAAACATCAATCTGTCAAGCCCTTGCTGAACATTATATAAAACCACTACGGATACTTAACTGCCATCAACATACAGAAACTTCAGATTTTATAGGCAGTCTTCGTCCAGTAAGAAACAAATCTTTACTTATCTCATCATTATTAACAGATCTAAGTCCATATATACCAGAAATATCCTCATATACATTAGAAGATATTTTTATAAAACTTCAAAGCTTAGAACTTCCATTAGACACATTATTTTTATTATCACAAAGATTGAAAAAAGCTATGACGCTTTTTGAATGGGTTGATGGACCATTGGTTCAAGCTTTTATTCAAGGTGAGTATTTTTTAATTGATGAAATTTCTTTAGCTGATGATAGTGTTCTTGAAAGGCTTAATAGTGTTTTAGAAAGTGAAAGAAAACTTTTAATACCAGAAAAAGCAGTTGAAGTTGTTGAGGATGTTGGGGAAAGTGGTAGTGAAAAAAGTGCAGGGAAAATACAAGTGACAGGGTCTGAAGAAATGGAAGCTCATGAAGGGTTTCAGATATTTGGGACTATGAATCCAGGAGGTGATTATGGGAAAAAAGAACTCTCCCCAGCATTGCGGAACAGGTTTACAGAAATCTGGGTTGCTATTTCTATAGAAGACATGAGAGAAATTGTTAGTAAAAAAACAGAAAACCATAAAGAACTTATGAGTTTTATAGAAAACTACAACAAAACAGCAAGGGTTGGACTTTCTCTTAGAGATGCTCTAACATGTGCTGATTTCATGAATAAACATATCTCCCCTAATAGTTTATGGGAAGGTCTTGCTTTAGTCCTCCCAACTGAATCTCTCCCTAATCTCCCTCAAAATTATGTTGTAACTTCATCTCAAGGACTATTCGGCATATCCCCATATTATGTTTCATGTTCTAATACAGTTTCTATACCATATTCATTTCAAGGACCTCAAGTACTTAAAAATTTATATAGTCTTCTTAGAGCTATGATGCTATCAAAAGCAATTTTACTTGAAGGACCACCTGGAGTTGGGAAAACTAGTATTATTGAAGCTTTAGGTAAAGTGTTAGAAATTCCAGTTGTTAGGGTGAATTTAAGTGAAGAAACTGATCTTATTGACCTTTTAGGATGTGATTTACCTTCGGGGGATAAGTTTGAATGGTGTGATGGGGTACTTTTAAATGCTGTGAAAACTGGGAAGTGGCTGATTTTAGATGAACTTAATTTATGTCCACAACAAGTTATTGAAGGGCTTAATGCACTTTTAGATCATAGAGCTACGGTTTTTATACCAGAAATCAATCAAGAAGTCAAATGCGCTGCGGGGTTCAGGCTTTTTGCTGCACAGAATCCTGTAAGCCAGGGTGGTGGCCGTAAAGGTTTACCAAAAAGTTTTTTGAATCGATTTACTAAAATTTACATGCACGATTTAGGACAAGAAGATTATTTAGCTATATTAAACAACTTATTCGGTATTGAAAACAATGATCAAATTATTAAAATGAGCCTGGGTTTAAAAACGGGCCTTGACGGCCCATGGGAATTCAACTTAAGAGATATGCTCAGATGGAAAGAAGGAGGCAAAATCGAAGTTTTATATTATTCAAGACTAAGGACTCAAACCCAAAAGGAAATCTTTACTCAAATTTACAACAAATCCTTTAGTCAAGAATTCATAACACCTAATCCACCTTTTTATAGAATTCTTCATCAAGCTATATTTTTAAGTGAAAAATCTTTTCCTATATCAGAAATTGAAGAAGAACTTATACCAAAACAATTAAAAGTATTAAAAGATTTCTGTGATATTATATACAATTCTTGGCCTGTACTTTTAGTTGGTAGTAAAGGTTGTGGTAAAAGGACTATAATAAAAATCGCAAGTAAGATTTTTGGTGCTGAACTCATCCAGTATTCTCTAAGTGCAAACAGTGATTCAGGTACTCTTCTAGGAAGCTTCGAACAAAGCGAAAATGGGAAATTCGAATGGTTTGAAAGCAGTTTGATTAGAGCTGTAAAAACTGGACAATGGGTGTTACTTAAAAACTGTAATAAATGCCCAGCAGCTGTACTTGATAGAATAAACTCATTATTAGAACCTGGAGGACAATTACTTATAAATGAAAGAGGACTTGTAAATGGTCAAAGTTATGTTGTATACCCACATCCGAATTTTAGAATAATTTTTTCTTATAATCCAATGATTGGTGAAGTATCAAGAGCATTAAGAAATAGATGTGTTGAAATTTTTATGGATGCTGAATATTCATATATGGATTTTTGTAGAATTTATCCTTTATCTTATGATGAGTATGAAAGTGTTAAAGAAAATTCTATAACAGAATTAGCGAAATGGAAATATTTAGCTGAAGTTTGTGATAGGAAAAAAGCTTATGAGATTGTGTATAATAAAGGGTATTGTTTTATGGAATGTGAGAATGAGAAAATTTTTGAACCTTTGAAGAGTATGTTGATAGACCCTTTGAGAGGATATTTTAATGAGGATTCTTGGTTTTTGATAAGAAATGGAGGCATTGATGAGGCAAAAGAATGTTTTATGAGTAATGGATGTGTTGCTGATATGGAAGATAGAATGAGATATGTTGGGATTAATAAGGGTGTTGAAGTTTTTAAGGATTTAAAGGTTGAGAATGTGCATTTCCCTGTTTTGAATTGTTTGGATGAGTTGAAATTTTATATTGAAATGTCTTTGATTGTATCTAAAAAGTTCATGAAATTAGAAAGAATTGAAGATTTAACTGGGTATTGGTATTTGATGAAATGCCAGAAACCTTATAGTAGATATAAATATAGTAAAAGACTTCCTCAAGATATACAAGAACCATCTCCTATTGATCAAGGATTACTTTGTTCATGGAAAAATAGACTTTCGAGCCATGTTCAATACCCTTATGATAGAATTGATAAAGCTCAGAAACTTTTGACGGTATTTGAGTTTAATTGTATTATGAATGGCAAAGATATTGGAATAGGAGTTGGAAGAAAAGTGATTAAAGTTATTGATGAAGACTTTAACGAAAAGGAAATCGGTATTTTAGCTTCAAAAGAAAATTATCAAAGTGAAGAAAGGCTTTACCTAGAAGAAGTAGCAGATTGTTATGAGCAAGTTCTTTTTAAATATCTGATAACTTGTATGGATAACAATAAAGATTCTGATTTAAGTCTTAATTTCTATCCCAAAAGCTACCTTATGGCTTTATGGATACACAAACAACCTAAATCAAGTTTAAGAGAAATAACTTTACCAATACTCAAAGCACCAACATCAGGATATGTAGACTTTTTAAATATATATGAAACTATGAAAGACTGTACAATAATAGATGCTCCAAAATACTGGAGTATAGCTACAAACATGCTTAAATGGCCAAAGGTTCAAGAAACTTCATATCTTCCAACAATTTATCTTGACGACTTATCTCAAGAACTTGAAAAAACATGCGAAACCGACCAGTTCATTATAAAATTCTTAAAACTTTCAAGAATCCTAGGACTTGGGATTTGGCTTTATAAACTTTATATAAAAATCAATATTGACCCATGTACAATTCATTCTGATTTACAAGATGATTATATAAAAATCATGCAGATTGTAGAGAAAAATATCAAAATACGAATGGATTATCATAATTTTAGGATGGGGTATTATTGGGAAAATGAACTTATAAAATATTATAGGAAAGTATTACAAACCACACAAGAAAAAGCTAAAAAAAATTCTATAAAAGTAAGAAAGCCAGAACCGGATAGCGGCAAATTTATAGAATATGTTAAAAATCTTCCATCTTATGCTAGATTATGTACTTTATTCTCACAAGATATGAATAAAGAAAGTATTAGTTTTTTACAACAATTACTTCAGTCTCTAATACAAAATGTTGGGAAATTTAAAACAACTCTTAGTTTACCTTTGATGGAATCTTTGCATTTGATGTTATTTAGTTTGAATACTTTAACAAGAAATGATAGGGTTTATGAAAAATTCCCTATTGAGTTAAATGATTTCCCTGATGTACTTATTAAAGCACACCTTTTCGCTAAGCATGATTTTGTAGAAAGTTTATGTAAAAGGATTAAAGATGCTATACAGAAACCAACAAATCCTGAAAAGAAAATGCAAGTTATTGAAATTAAAGAAAGTCGTACAGTCCATACGGTTGGTGAAAAAGATCGAAACACAAACGAAAAAGATATCGAAGAAGAAGAAAAAAGGCAAGTGGCAAAAGTTTTCCCTACATACAGTGAAGAAAAAGCTTGGTCACAAGTTGTTTTAAAGCAACGAAATGATATTGTTCAGATTCTCTATGACTGGGAATTCTCATGTGGAAACCATCCTCAAGAGCTTGAAAAAAAGTTCTTATCTTATCTTTCTTATAACTACCCTGGCTGTTCTTTACATACATCTTTAGAAGTTCATATTCGGTGTTGTTTAAAACATTATGATAAAAATATTGATCTGTTTAATTTCTATAAAGATCCAAACCCAGGAGAAATCATGAGATCATATACACCATTAATAAATTTAGCAGAAAGACTTCATGAGTTATCTTTATTATTTCCTGAACATGCTGTACTTCAAGATTTACAAATGCTTGTGTATAGGGTTTTAAAAAGACCATTATTTACAACACCTTTAATGCAGTTTGTATCAGCAATAAATATTATAGTAAAAAAAACTGAAGACTGGGAAAATTTCGCCCATGAAGGAATATCAATGAAAAAACATATTTCTGAAATATATTCAGTATTAAGGAAGTATCAAGAATTAGAGTTGAAATCATGGGAAGGAATATTAGAGTCATATAAAAGAGGAGCTGTAGAAAAAGATTCTAAGCTCTGGGCTAGGCTTATGAGAGTTATTTTTGTTGAAAAGGCTGCAGAAAAACCTTTATTTGAAGCTTTGGATATGTATATGAGAAGTTCAACTTTAGGGGTATTTGATTTTCGTCTTTCTTTACTTAAGTCTTTAATCCCAATGGTTTTACCAGAACAAAGATTATCGATTTATCATATCTCTAGTTATTATGGATATTTCAAACAGAAATATGAGAGTATTTTCAGTCAGCATAAAGAAGAAGCACAAAACAGATTAAAAGAAATATTACAAGTAGCAAAATACAAAATGTCGAATTACCTTTTATGGAAAGATACTACAAATAAATCCCATAAACAGTTGAATTCAATGATAAACTCATACAAAAATGTTTTAAAAATGTCTTTTGAAAAAGAAGTTCTAGAAAAGCATTGGTTTGGATATGAAATTAACGTTATTGAAGAGAAAATAAAAGTATATGATGAAGAAAATGATGGGAATATATATGAGGATTTATGTACAGAGATTTTTCAAAGACTAAAAGATTTAAAAGACTTATCAGAGCAGGGGGGTAAAAGATTAGCTTTAGCTGATTTGATGAAGGAGTTGAAAAATTTAGGTTTTTCCCCATATTTCAAAAAATGGGATGATAGTTGTATATATGAATTACCAATATTAAACCCTCCAAATGATGCAGATATTGAAAAAGCTGAAAAATATTTTTATGGATGTGTCGATAAGCTTAATGTTTTACAGTTTAGTTGGGGGAAAAACCATGACTTACTTCATGAAGATAAAGAAAGGTGTTTTGGTTTCGTAACTGATTGTGTGCATAAACTTATGACAATAAGAGTCCAGCTCGCTAATGAATTCAATGAATATTACAAATCACTTGAACTCCCACAAAATTTAACTTCATTATTAAATGAAATCAAAACTTTCATAGAAAACTCTTTATTCACTGAATGGCAAAACTCTTTAGCTACTAGTTCCCCTTTACCAAAATTCAGCACTTTTGCTATAACAAATACTCTTTTAGATCTACAATCAGCTTATAATTCTCTTAAATCCTTATCAGAACTTCCAAATCAAACACAAAAATCTTTATCATACATAGAACTTCTTCCTAATATCCCAATAACAAAATTCTCATCTTCAACAATACAAAACTATAAATCCTTAGGCAAGCTTGCATATATCCTTCTTTCTATATTCCTTTCTCTTTTTACCCAAGGTTTTTGTATCCCACCAGAAGAACAATCAGAAAAATCAGGTGAAGATGGTACAGGCCTCGGCCAAGGCCGAGGAGAAAAAAACATAACTAATGAACTTGAAGATGAGGAACAATTTGGAGAAAAAGCTTCACAAGAAGAAAACTCTGAAAATAGTCAAGAGGAAGATAAAAATGAAGAAGCTTTTGATTTTAAAGAAGATTTTAAAGAAGATGAAGAAAGAAGTGCTAATGAAAGTGAAGGGGAAGATAGACTTGGTGAAGCTGAAGGTAATGAAGAACTTATGGATAAAGATCAAGAGGTTAGAGATGGTGAAGGTGAAGTTAGGGAGACTGCAAATCCTGAGAAAACTGATGAACAAGATATGAGAGAAGGGATTTTACCTGAAGATAGAACTGGGGATATTGAAGATTTTGAAATGCAAGGAAGAGAAAGTGAAGAAGATGACGAAGAAGGTGAAGAAAGTGAAAAAAGCGAAGAAAATGATGAGAAAAGCGATGAAATGATGGATGTGGATAAAAAAGACCAAGAAAGTTCTGAGGATGAAAACATGTCTGAAGAAAATGCTAAGGATCAAGATGAAGAAATGAAAGATATGGAAAAAGATGAGGAGAAAGTAGGTGAGGAAGAAAAAGATGAAGAAGAAAAACGTTTAGAAGAATTCAAAAGTAGGGAGCAAGTTAAATATGACCAAAGCGCATATGGTAATGAAGACTTACCATCAAATACTGAGAAAATGCAAGAAGGTGGAGAAAGTACAGAAAAACAAGGATCAGGAGAAAACATAATCTCAAAACTTAAAAATGATTGGAGTGCAGCTCCTCAAAAAGCTAGTGAAGTCGGGCCTAAATCAGAAAAAGCTGACCAAGCCACACTTTTTGACATACAAATAGTCAGATCATCAGATCAACCTCAAGGTCCAGAAGATCCTTCGTTATACTCATTCAATGAATCACATCCTGACATAGCTCAAGCACCAAGTTTAAACAACCCAAGTGAAGTTCCTGACTTTTCAGCTAAAAACATCCAAGAAACTTTAATTGAGCAAGCTAAACAAAAAGATAATCTTGATCAAGCAAATCCATCAACTGATAATGCTCCACATAAACCAGAAGATATTCCAATGCAACCATTTTATGAAATGTATACTTTTAAAGAGCATCTTGTTGCTTATAGTTCTAAACCAATACAAGGTTCATTACCTAATATAAAACCTCAAGTATGTGAAGATTATGAAATTTTACAAATCCCAGGGTTGAGTTTAAATACTGAAGAATGGTTAATGTTAGAAAAAGATACCCATCAAATATCATGTGATTTATGTGAACAGTTAAGAATAATCCTTGAACCAACTAAAGCTAGAAGTCTTAAAGGGGATTATAAATCAGGTAAGAGAATTAATATGAAAAAAGTTATCGCGTATATAGCGAGTTCATTTAGAAAAGATAAAATTTGGCTTAGGAGGACTAGGGAAACTGGTAGAGAATATCAAGTACTTATTGCAATTGATGATTCTTTTAGTATGAATCAACATGGTTTAGGTATTATAGCGAAAAAAGGCTTAGCTGCTATAGCACAAGCACTTAATAAATTAGAAGTTGGAGAATTAGCTGTAGCGGCAATACGGTCAGGACTTACCTTGTTACACAATTTTACTTCAAGTTTTACTGCAGAAAATGGCGCTTATGTTCTTTCTGAACTTACTTTTCAATATGGACGTGAAGCTGGAAATGATCTTTCATATACAAATTTTGTTACTCAAAGTCAAGTATTTTTAGCAAAACATGGGTCAAATGATTTACAGTTGGTTATTATTATATCAGATGGAAGGTTAAATAAAAATAAAGTTAGGCCTTGTTTAAGGAAAAGTCAAGGAATATTTTATTTGTTTGTTATTGTGGATAACTCAGAAAGTTCGATTATGAATATGAAAAGTACTGTTGTGGAGAAAGTTGAGGGGAAAAATAAGGTGAAAGTTTATCCGTATTTAGAAGATTTTCCTTTTGAGTATTATGTGGTGGTACAAAGTCCTGAGTTGTTGGTAAGAGTGCTTGCGGATATTACGAAACAGTGGTTTGAGTTGATGAGGAGTTAATTTTAGGGCACTTAGAAGTATTTATTAATAGTTTAAATACGTTATTGAATATTTTGTGATAATAAATATTAATGGTTTAAAGAAATGCACATAAAGATTAAGATTTATTTTATTTTTTGAAAGGAAAATTGTATAATAAAGTTGTAACTTCAAACAATTCTATTCAAAAAACTAGAAAATTATATTTTATCCTAATCAAAATAACTCCCTGGAGTATTAAAATTTTCTTGTTTAAGTTTTTCTAACAATTTCATGTCTTCCTCTTCTTGTAAAAACAGTGCTTGTTTGTAATCTTTGATTATAATAATCTCAGGTTTAATGTCTTGCATATCAACTATCTTATCTTGGTAATCAAAAGATGATACTGATGAGAACTCAGTATCACTATGATTAAATCCTAAATAATCTTCTTTATCATCATCATCCAAAACTGTTAAATCTTTTTTTTTATCGATAATTTTGTCGAAATTAAAAATATCTTCATTAAAATAAGTATTTTCTGTGTTATTCTTTGTAAATATTGACTTTTTATTCATCATTATGCTCATAAACTCATTAGTGTTTAATAAAGAAGTTCTAAATGGTTCGATTTTTAAGTGATAATTAGCTGTTGTGTCTACAAAATCAACCCAAACTTGATTTTTATAAGCAATTCCTGCAGATTTTAAGGTTGTCCATAAGAAAATCCCTATATAAAAAGAGTTTGCACCTGATAAAAAACTTTTAAGTTTGACTATAAGAGATATAACTGATTTAACATGCTCAGGTGAATTTTGGTTTATAACTGAAAGGATTATTTTTAATAGGTATTTAAAAATCCTAACGTTATTTTCTTCGTTTTTGATAATTTTTATTATAAGTGTACAAATTGTCTGGAGGTCGTAGCTTTTGAATTTTATGTGAACTGAAATTTTGTTTATAAGATAAGAAAGTTCCTATATATAAATTACTTTTAGTTTTGAATACTCATTTTTTACTTTAATATCATTTACCAAATAATAAATAGTATCAAACAACTGCAATAAAAAGGTTTCCGAAAACTCTGTTTTACTAAACTCAGTATCAATTCTCTTTTTACATACAAAAAGTATCTGTTTATATGTACTCTTAATTTTCTTCCTATAAACAATATGTTTAAACAACTTAAAATAACTCTGAACATCAGCTTTATTTATCCATGATTCAAGGATTTTATCTCCTACATCAGTATTTGATCTCATAATTTTCTTTATAATATATTCAAACATATCTGAATAATGCTGTGTATTTATAGTTTGTGAATTATCAATTATCATTTTTAAACAATCTGCGATACTAAGAGGATCGATTTCTTCATGTTTTTTTAAATATTCTAATAAATTTTGAAATACAGTAGAACTTTGATCTTTAAAAAAACTGTTTTTTCCTTTTATGATAGCTTTGAATATTTGTGAAGATTTGTCACCCCATTCTTTGTTTTCATGTAAATATTGGATTAAAAAATTGACAAACTGTTGTCCTGTAGCATTTGCATCACAAAGTATTTCGGAAAATGATGTTAATAAAGAAAGTTCTTTATGGCATTTTTTTTTTGCAATGATTTTTTCAAGGATTAACTTTACAAGTTTTTTCCAATCAAAGTAGGTACTTCCTGTTATTTTTGCTTGTAAAGGCTTGATTATGTTGCTTAAAAGTTTTATTTCTTCATCTTCAACATTTTTTAATTCTGTAAGGTGTCTGATTAATTCACTCATGATATCTTCTAATGTATTTATTTCTTTATCAGGGTATAACAATGTTATAAATTCTATTGTCTTATAAACTGGGGTTTTAAGAGCTTGAAAACAATTCATTTTCATGGTTTGTAAAATCAAATGGTAAGTTATTGGCAAAAAATCTTCAAAGTTCTCAGTTAAAACTCTTAATGTATACAAAGATAGAAGTATAGTACGTTGGGATTCGGCTGATGAGTTAGGGGTGATTTGAGAGATTTTTTCTTTGAATTTTCCTATACATTTGGAGATTTGATTTTTACGATCTTTTAGATAATCTGAGATTTTTGATGCTTTGTTTTTGCAATAGTTTTCAGTTATTTCTATTGGTGCTTGCTCGTATATTATAGAAACACGCTGTTTTATTGTTAGCTGCTTTTTACAAGGTCTGCAGCATAGTCTTCCACATTGTGAGCCCATATAATAATTTATCATTCTGCATTATTTAAAAAATATGACTTGACACAGTATTATGATAAGAAAATAATAATAACAAAGTTTCTCATTACAATTTAAAGATAATTCCTAACTAATACTAACTAATCTAATCTATAACTGGATAAATTACTTGGGCAGCCATATTGCATGTTCCTTTAGTATCATAATTCTTCTCATTTCATTCTATTATGAAATAGCCTCCGATTCCCTAGTTTGGACCCTAAGAATTTCTCCCAATCCAATAAGTTGAATTTTCCT
The DNA here is from genome assembly GCA_001970955.1 of Stentor coeruleus. Classification (NCBI taxonomy): domain Eukaryota; phylum Ciliophora; class Heterotrichea; order Heterotrichida; family Stentoridae; genus Stentor; species Stentor coeruleus. The sequence continues at coordinate 19,502 of MPUH01001206.1, forward strand.
AGTTATCATATCCAATAAACATAACCTCATGATTAACATTTTGCCCTTCACTACACCATTCATCAGGTATAACCACTTTTATAAAGTTGCATAGGTTTAATAACAAATACAGCTGAATCAAGAGGTGTCTTAAATAAAGCTGCCATCATCTGAGCTCGTTATTAGGGATAACAGCATTCCAGTTTATTATTTTAAGTCCATCACAACCTTTATTAACCTTCTTTTTCTTGCATTTTTTCTGTACTTCTTCTACATATTTATATTTTTCCTCCTGAGTTATGCATTTTGCTTCTATTAAATAATCATAAACTTTATAACCTAAACCTCCAGAGTATTTTAAGTTTGGCTACAGTCAAGAACTTGTTGTTTACTTAAAGCTTCAGCTTGAGTATTGAATTTTATTGCTATAGCAGATTCGATAGTACCAACTAAAGCAAAAATGTATGAGGACATACAATTTCCTTGATCTTCAGGTTCAATGACCTTGTCGTTAATACCTCAATCCACAGATGTAGGCAAATTTATTGAGTTAAAGATATTTATGTGTTTTTCAAATTCTCTTGATTGTTTAAGAATAAGTCTTTGGTTGTCTAAGTACATATCAGAAAACTCTTCATAAGTTAAATCTGCGAATGGACCAATGCCGAGTTTAGCTGATATCGATTTGCCGTTTAAATTATCAATGTATTCAAGATTGGCTTTGAAAATATCGTATCGTAATTTTTCCATGTCAGCATAATACCTTTTGTTGAATTGGGCTTTGAATAAATTGAACTTAGATTTCAGCTCTATTTGAGTTAGAGCCAAGGTGTTTATACAGAACAGAACTGCTACTTCTAGTAGTTTTTGCATTTATTTAAACTATGGCTATAGGGAACATAGTTTAAGCTGATAATCCTTAAATATCAAATATACACTTAAATTATGTTTAAGCATATCAGGATTAAAAATTACACCTATACCATAGCCTTCCTTTTTAATTCTTTAAGGTCAGAGGGAAAATGCAATGCTTGAAAACAGGTAATTTATTATATACAAATTACACCATGATAAATATTTATTGTGAGATTATACTTTAATAAGATTATTTTTACTAATTGACATCGGGGGGTTTAATATTGAATATATACCATATTATTATAAATGCTATTTAGAGTTAAAGCAAAACTTGTTCCCATTTCCAACTCACAAATACAAAGATTTTTTTCCATAGCTCAGGGAAATAAATTTTATGGTGCTAGCAAACAGATATTTAGTGAATTAATAGGTAAAGGCAATGTCTTTGTGGATAAATCTATACTTATAAAGAAGCTCTTGGATAATGATGATGGAGCAATTCTGTTTACCCGACCTCGAAGATGGGGGAAAACACTTAACATGAATATGCTTAAAATTTTCTCTCATTATATGTGATTTTTCTTGTGCGATAGATTAAATTATACAGAACAAAGCAATAAAAAATTGCTAATAATAATACAAATATTTTGTCTTTAGATGTGATTTTTCTTGTGCGATTGATTCAATCTAAAGTTCTATGCATTAAAAATTGTTTGAAAACCTTCTACTAAAAAACGCG
>MPUH01001207.1:0-21025 GCA_001970955.1 Stentor coeruleus
TTTTATGGTTTGAGATATTGTCCAGCCCTTGTTATTTCTAATTTCAGTAAATAAATTCATGTGATATGAATTGCGGCTTATTATAAGAGGAAAAGGCATTATTAGCTCTTAAGATTCTAAGCAGCAGATGGAGAAAATATAAAGGTTACTATAATCATATATCACAAACTACTCAAATTATAATAATGGAAACTCCAAAGTGCTTGATCGTAGACTCAGGATTAATGGTCCGAAGTCTAATTAACTCTTTGCTTCTTTTAGGTTATAATATCAAAGTAGCTAACAATGCTTAATCTGAATTTGATTCTTTATCATGAAGAAGCTCATATAATGATGAGATGCACTTTAAGGTATAAAAACTATTCAATTATCTGCCAAGAACTATGTATTTATGATGAATCCCCAAGGCAATTCACTGAAAATTACACTTTGGCTGAGCTACTTGAAGAATTTGCAGGCTCTGAAAAAAGTGTTCTGAACAATTTCCTGGATTTTTTACTGAAAATTTATCAAGAAAGCTTAGTGTTAAGTTCAAAAATCTACCCCATGAGAACCTTGAACTTTTTGAAGCTTCTCATGAATTAAGATTGTGTTCTAATGCTTTAGTTGCTGTTAATAGTATTTTTGCTTATGCTAATCAGTTTAAGGATTACTTGAGTATAAGGAATGGGAAAGAGACTATATTATTATGGAACATTTATTCAAAGTTAGATATCAGGATAAAGTTATGAGATATAAGTCAAGGCTTATTGATTATAGTGTGCCTAATAGGAACAAGTGCTGTTTCAAGATTAGTAAGTGTACCTACAGCTTTGGCTGCAGACTGGGTTTGCAAGAATGAGTATGTGCCTGGGTTTATGTTTCCCATGGAAGCCAAGTTTTCCTCAGACATACTGAAGGAACTTGAAGAACCATATAATGCCAAATTTGAAGAAGAAATAATAAGCTAATTATATAAATTCTGCGCTTCTTTTTATAAAAAACACATATTTCATTAAAGTTTTAATTATTTTATATCAATATTAATATGATTTTACAAATCTAATAAAGTTTGCACATCAAATTTAAAAGTTAGTGTGCAAGTATTTATATATAAGTAGAATTCTAGATTATAATGAAAACCTTAGTTTAAAAATTTAAGAGGAGTGACAAGCGGACTATCGCTTACAAGTTTCAATGGTGTTGGGTCTGAGAAAAAGTAGCCAAAATTTTTTGTGTTACCATTAGACACTTGAGGCTGTTGTCGTGGTGGATGTGTAATATATGGAGGTAAAGGTGGCTTGATTTGTGCTACCTTTGGAGCTTGAAATGGTTTTGAAGGTAACGCTCCATATACTTGCTGAGGTTTATGGCTTCCTCCTCTTAAAGGTGGGCATTTTGGCAAAGCGGGACCTATGTTTTTTAACTTGGCAGGAGTATCTATTGTAAACATATCTAAGTCTGATGTAAGCAAAGGTGACTCTGATATTCTTGGGTAGTTTGTCATCATGTCCTTTTCTAGGAGAGCTTCAAGTCGTGACTTTAGGGATTCCATATTTATGGGGCATTAGTACTTTTAAATTTGATTAGGTATCTTTCAAAAATGTAGCAAAACAATGGTTGCAGTATGTAAAAGAGGAATTAAATATGTTTTATGCCAATGTAAATCAATAAAAATAACTATAATAATTAAATAACTTTTTCTATATACAAACCCAATATAATCTCATTTAGCCTGGCACAATCTTCAAAAAAAACCCAATTTTTCTAAACCCCCCTAAATTTGATTATAGCAAGTATCCATTTTTATAGTAATCTAAATTATGATTGGAAGAAAAGTATCCATATCTAAATTTTCAAGTATAAATACGAATCAAATTTTAAAATATTAAATGGCGACTATCGGAAAAGGAAAAGGAACAAGAGGAAAAGCAGCTAATGCAACAAAGACTTCAAGATCCCAAAAGGCTGGACTACAATTCCCAGTTGGTAGGATTTCTCGTTTTATGAAACAAGGAAAGTATGCTGAAAGAATTGGAGCTGGCGCTCCAGTTTACCTTGCAGCAGTATTAGAATATTTGGCGGCTGAAGTTCTTGAATTAGCTGGAAATGCTGCTAAGGATTATAAGAAAACTAGGATTGTTCCAAGACATATCCAACTTGCAATCCGTAATGATGAAGAACTTAACAAGCTTATGGCTAATACTACAATTGCCAGTGGAGGTGTGACACCTTTTATTCACAGCGCACTACTTCCTGAAGGAGTTAAAGAGAAAGACGGAGAAGCTCAAGATATTTAATATTTAATTGAGTTGCTAAGTTTTATGAATTTTTTACTTATGGTTTGTAGAGTTTGAGAAAAATTGGAAGTGAGTCTAGATTTTTGAATATTCAAAGCATTTAGGGAATTGACTTGATGTTTTGAGTTTAGTTAGGATAAGAGTTGTGTTTGTAGTATATTTCTCAATGAAAAAATGCTATGTAGGATTTGAATAAATTATTATTTGTAGATAACTTTGGATATTAATTTATGGTTTTAGTTCTTTGACTTGCTGATTAGTGAATTAATTGTTTTTTAAGGATATGATGATTAATCTTAAGTAAGTTTTCAAGAACTAAATAAGGATGTATTATTAAATAAATTGTATACTACATTAAATAAACATTATTTTAGTTAACTTACATTTTATTACACTATACTCGCATATATAAAAACTCCTTATCCTTATAACAATTTTTTTATTTATCTTCTAATCTTTCCTAAAATGGAGCAAGTAGAGTCTGTCGACAAAAAGGTTGAAGTTATCATTCGCTGCATCCACCCAAACCTAAACTGGAAGCCCCAAGAAGGTCCAAATTACAGTAACTTCTACTTAGCAATGACAACCCTTGTCGAAGACTTCCGCTTAAAAGTTTCCTCAAAAATCCTCTCAAGGTCTCTGTTCTTCAAAAATGTTATCGAGAAAGACCCAAATGTTCCTTAGCAATGACAACCCTTGTCGAAGACTTCCGCTTAAAAGTGTCCTCAAAAATCCTCTCAAGGTCTCTGTTCTTCAAAAATGTTATCGAGAAAGACCCAAATGTTCTTGCTAAAGGTAAAGCTATTGAAATTAAAATCACAGCTCGCAAACACCAAGTTTCTTGCTAAAGGTAAAGCTATTGAAATTAAAATCACAGCTCGCAAACACCAAGTTAGTGTAGAAAGCTTGATTGCCTGTTTAGATTACCTAGACCATCAAAGCTTTTTTGAAGTTGATATCAATGCTAAAAATATGCTTTCAATGCTTGTCACAGCCAACTTCCTGAAAATCACATTATTAGAAAACTACTGTGTAGAATTCGTTGGAAATAATATTGAAAGCAATAGTATTGTGGATATATCAAACATAGCTTTTCAAGTGAAAAATATGAAGCTTATGAACAAAGCCTACTTGTGATTTATAAATAGATATATACGAATCTTGCTTTTGTATAGATTTGGGCAGATGGAATTACCTGAAAACATTAAAGATAGCAAAAATATTGCATTTAATTCTCCTTATTTGCATAATACCAAAACCAGCTCAAAGGTTAGCTTAGAAATTTTCAACTATAAGTCTCAAGAATCTTATATAGAAAGAAAGATGTTCCATGTAGGGTTTATATAGGAAATTACTCCTCAGTATAATTTGATGTAAAAAATAGACAGGCGTATTGATAGGACACGAGCTGAAGAGAGTATAACAGGAAGTGATTATCCTCATACATTTAAACTTATAAGAGAACATGACCAAGTTCAAATGCTTTACGCAGAAAGATGGAGCGATTCAGGGAATTTTATTATTTCTAAAAGTCCTAATTTCCCTTTTAGTGATGATTATATTGGAGTTATGACCAATAATTTCTGGGGCCATGAATTCAGCATTTTTGATCATGGTGTTGAGGATAAAGTGTTCAAAAAATTCCCAACAGGATTTATCAAAGCTCGTGAAACTAAAATGAATATAAAATTTGAGACAAATATTCTTGGAGAAAGCCCACGTAGCCTTAATGTCAGTTTATTAAACGATGAAACTAAAGAAATGATTAAGTTTAAGAACCTTGCGCCTAAGTGGAATGAAAGAACTGAATGCTACACTTTAAATTTTTATGGGAGAGTATCTCGAGCTAGTGCTAAGAACTTTCAGTTAGTAATGCCAGATGATCAAGAGACTATATATTTGATGTTTGGTAAAATCGGCACTGAAAGCTTTCATTTGGATTATAGATCACCTATTTCAATGTATCAAGCTTTTTGTATTGCTTTGGCAAGCTTGGCGAGGAAAAGAGTTGTGGCTTAAGTTAGATTTTATAGATAAGCCGGATATTGAATAATTTAAATTTGTGATGGAAATGAAAATATGTAGGTGGACTTAAGGGAGCATTTAATGACTATACTATTTGTAATAATAGTAGATTATATGAATTGTGATTTATATTTGATTTTTATAATATATTTTGTTGAGATAGAAATTAGGACATTTAGTTAAATAGTAAACAAATTTGATTGTAATTTGAATATAAATCTTCTATCTAATTCCTTTGAATACAAGTTTCTGACTACATTATGGATTAAAAAATTCAAACTTAACTTCTGAGAAATAAACTAAAATTGGCATGGGAACTTTTAATAATTCTAACAATTAGCGATTCTTTTTAAATTACATAAACTATTTAACAATTATTTAATTTGGTATTTTAAAATAGCTTAACTAAAATAATTACTCGAAAACTGAGATTTTCCCTTTAACGCATCCAAGATAAACATGCTGAGAGTCGACATTAATTCCAATAGCACTTAATTTCGAGGCATTTATTAATTTGATTTCTTCATTCATCCCATTAGGAGTTATAACTTTTACGGCATTACTTTTTTTTGAATATACAAAAAGGTGCTCGTCTTTATTACAAAATATTCTGTCAATTGACTCACAAGGGATTAAACTTTTTGGATTGCTTGCAAATACTCCTTGGCCGTTCTCGAGCAACAAAAACGCATCATCAATGCCTTCCATTGCATAATACCTCAAACATTTCCCATAATTAAAACATGTGCCTGCATTTCTATAATTAATAGCTTTCATTTCTCTATTAATCATACCAATTAAGATATTTTGTCCAAGTACTTCACAAAAGTATGGCATACTCCCACCAAGAATAACTAATTGCCAATTTTCATCAGATCTCAAATCCTTAACAATTATACGCAAATTTTGACCATCTTGATATAAAAATATGATCATCCCTCTAGAATATCTCACATCAAATCCACTTGGTATTTGCATTGAGTATGATTTTTCTTGGCTTTCTAAGTCCCAGATTTCAAATTGTTGTTCATTTTTAATCACAAGTTTTAGATTTTCAGCATCAAGTTCTTCGATATTTAAACTTGTAAATTGAAGATTTTTAAATAACTGAGTTCTTGTTGGGAAAAAAGCATGCAAGGATTCTGTTGGAACTTTATAGATTTTTAAAAACTGTGATTCTGGTTTTTTTAGAATTATGTATAGGAAATAAGTGTTCAAAGCAAGTTTGAGAAATCGCTCTTGGGGTTTACCTAAGATTATAGGTGGAGATGAATTCAAAGTATTGTGCAAAACAGCTCGGCCATAGGAATCTAGTGAGATTAAGTAATTTTCTTGCCCTTTGAGCCACATTATTCTCGAACCTGATCGAAAGGATGCATTTTTCTTTAGGTTTTTAAACTGTGACTATGTAAGCTTTACAGTTAATTTCCAGTTGCTAAGCGGCGCTAATTTTTTAAGCTCAGATGAAGGCTGAATTACCCCTTCTTCACGCTTAAATATAGGATCGTTTCTAATCATACGATTAAGAATTATATAAGTGCGTAATTTACTAACAGGTATTGGTCCAAGAAATTGGGTTTTGGATTTTTGTCTGGCAATCAAAAAGCACAATATATTTTGCTAGATAACCTTCACCTGTGACAAAATCATACAATTTTTTTAACCTAATTAAATCTTTATGCTTTTAGGCTGTACATTTTATTGGCCTGCCTTCAGAGATTTTAAATTAGTATTTTAAGACAACAAATTCTAAGCTATAGCATGAACATTTTGCATATTGAAAAGGAAAGTTTAGCTTGCAGATAATCAATGTCTGCTTTTTCAATGGTTAATTGACATGGTTATTTACAATTTCCNTTGACATGGTTATTTACAATTTCCGATTGAGGATATCTGGTGATGCGGTTTTTTGGAAATCTACTAAGACTAACAGAGAAAAAACACATAAAGGTAAATCATATAATAAAAGTTGTTAAAAAATAGTGAAGTATATTTTAATTATTAAGCCATACAATATTTAAATTTGGAATTATAATCCTTATGAATGAATCATTTAGTTTTTATATAATCCATAATCAAAATGCATGAATACCCTTTCTGGCTTTTATGGACTAATTTTAGAAGTCTGTAATATTTTTTAGAGAATGGCCTCTTTAGCTAAAAGACCTTATTATCTTGAAATTGATAATAACGAAAGGTACTTTAAATAAAGCATATATAATTGGTTTATTGCTGGAGGAATACAAAATTGCTGTTTTTTTTGGATGAGTTATTACAATTCATACAATACAAAAATATGTATTATGTTAAAAAATTATAATCATCATTTAGATAATAAACATTTTTTTGTCGATTATTTGTTTTCATCATAAAGACTATCTATTGTTATATATTAGTGGATAATTAGTTTATTTGTAAAAAATCCTAGAGCAATCAATCTTTTAAAAGATCATCTTTTAAAATACAAATTTAGATTAAATTTCATATAAAAATTTCAATCCTTTAAAATTTATTTTACTATGCTTAATGATGCAGATTTGCTACAAAGTAGATTTTTAATGCTGAGTTTACAAAGTTTAGACACTTTGTATAAAAATCTTTTTAAGTTAAAGATGAACTTTTATTATAAGGATTTTTTAATACTGTATGATAGATTAGATTAAATTAATAAATTATCCCCCGATTAGGGACCAAGTTCCTTTTTTGAATACTGTATGGTAAACTCTTTCCCATCATTTAAAATTTGAAGATAGTTCAAATGCCCTAAATTGTAAAATTAGAATTTTATACATTAAATTAGGCATTTTCTCTATAATCTTTAATAAGCAGTAAATTCATGATACTTTTTGGTCTTTAATATCATTTTAATGAGTAATAAAATCAATAATTTTGTATTCATTACAGGTTTTTCTCCAGTATAAACAAGAATGTGTCTACTAAGTTTAGATTTTTCTTTAAATTTCTTGTTGCATAGTTCACATTAGATTAGTATATCTTTTAAACTGATTTTCCATTTTACCAAATATAGGCATCCTTAAAAAGCACTTTGCAAGATGCTTTTATAAAATGTATCTTATCTTTTAGATATAGAATTAATTAATGGGCATCCAATCTGTTATGAGCCAGCAGTGTAAGGGTCAAAAAGTATATTCACAAAAAGCTGGATTGAAGCTAAGGAAAGAAAGAGCTTATTGAGACACCTAAAATCTATCCATTAAGCAGGAAAAAAGTATATTCACAAAAAGCTGAATTGAAGCTAAGGAAAGAAAGAGCTTATTGAGACACCTAAAATCTATCCATTAAGCAGGAAAATCGCTATTATGGACAAAGCAATCTTAGGGGTATTTTGTGATGAAGACCAATAAATTAAATTGCCCAGGTCCTTCTTTGATATGCAAATACAAATACAATTTTTAAGTATTTTATTAAATCCATTTATTAGTGAATCCATATTTCCTACAAGTTTTAATATATATACCTGGTATATATAATTCTTATTCAGGCTAATACCAATTTTATATCCCTTTTTACTGCTTTAATCAAAAAATCAAAATTCTTCTAGTTTTCTTTAAGTTTCTGTTTAATTCTTCATACTATTTATCATTATTTTATAGCTCAGATATTATAATACATAGTTTTTATTTCTTTTAAGTTATAAATATTTAGATTTTCCTTTTAACTTTATCGCTGCAATTGTTATAAGTTTCTGAGGATTTGAAAAGCTCTTATAATTGACTCTTTAGAGCTCAAAGCGGGAGAAATGCTTAATTATCAAATTCTATTTTTTTGTAATAATTTAGCTTTGGAATGGCAAAAGATGAGGATGATTACAGCTTTTTTCCAAGCAAAGAGCAGACTTTTCCAAGATATTTGTATGAGACTCACAATGAATACCAAATAAGAAAACTTATAGGCGTTCTCAGGTGTTATGACTGTATCGGAGATTTAACACTAGAGCAAGCAGACTCTTATATGTGCAGAAAAACTCATCAAACAATATCAAAACTCTCTAACAAAGGCTGGAGTGATAAGGAAATCCTCAAAGAATGCAAGAGAATTTATGGAAATGATATTCTTACGCGTCACTACGACTTCGAACCACCAATTATAGTATTATTTATATAGAGCTACAAGCTTATTCTAGGATTTTATGGGCTTTATTTGTTAAGAGCTAAATACTTTAGAGTTAGGTGGGAGAAAATGGTTAAATACAAAAGAGATAAGTATTATTAGTAGTCATTGCTTAATCATTCTTAAAAATCTTGAATATAGTAAAATAATCATGTTATAATATTTACCATCATCATGAATCTAAGTATTAGTTTTCTTATAATATATATAGATTGTATTATTTGCGAAATTTTAAGTATTTTTTGTTGATAAAATTTGCTATTCTTTATAACAATTCATATAAATCATGATTAGTAATTCTAAAAAAAAAAACACCCTAATAATTTCAATCAATTAAAATTTTGAAAGCATTGGTAACTGGATTTTACGAATAATAATAAAGATATGCTTATATGAAGACTTTGTAAAACTTAAGATATCTAGGTAAGTTTAATTAACTTTGTTTCAAAAAACTTTGCATAGGATTTAGCTTCTTGGTAAAAGGCTGTAGTTTGAATTGTCTGTCTTTAGCCAATAATTAAGTTTAATTAATATAAAATAAACAAATGACACTTGATGGTTTTACAGAAAATTCAATACACAGCATAGAGGCAACAATCGTGTTTTCAATATTGATTTTCGAGTATGCCATATGTGCTGTTATTAATGTTCTCCTTCTTAAACAAAAAATGACCTACAACCTCACCGCCTTCTATTTTTTTTTACTACTTCAATGCTTTCTTATTGAAGTATTTTTTATAGAATACTTTATCCCATACCCTAAAGCTATTTATACATCTTTTTACTTTGCAAGTGATTTACTTTTATCGACATCAATCAATTGTATGGTCTATGAGTGGTTAAAAATAGTAATTCTAAGCAAAAATATAATCATAAGTGACAAGGGCTATTTAATCAACAAAGGTTTTTATTTGATTCTAATCATAACACTAGTTCTATGGTTATTTTTTTTTATCTTTATCATTGTAGCTATTTTTACTGATGCTGACTATCTCAAGTAATCCTTATTCAGAATAATGTTCATATTTTATGTTATATCATCATTTACTAATTTTGTTTTAGTGTCAATTGTTGGAATTCAACTAATAAAAGTTTATGAGCAGTTTCTCGAAGAGTCTAATCACACTTTATCAAAATGGATTTACCTTGGCATTGTTATTTCACTAATAAAAATACTAGTCCCATGCATTTTTTTGATTGACAAGCAAACAGATTATGTTTTTACATCACAAAGACTCTCGTAATTTTTATACAGTATTTGGTACGCTCTTGTAAATCATAATATTGCAGGAATTCTCCCTATGTTTGTTTACCATCAATCTTTCAAACTCTCATTTATCGTTATTGATGATAACAAAAGAAGCACAATCATCATAGAAAATCATCTAAAAACTATAATTTTATATGATTCTACTCACTCCTTAGAGAGCTTAGGCGATAATTATGCTCAGAACTAGTAATTATATAGGTTTATTATGCAAAATTTGCTTTAAAATATTTAAAAGTATAAATAATTGTTTATTAACCTCTTATCTTGTAATATCTTCAAGACTTAGTCTTTTAATCCCACAGTTTTTAATCTGAATTTTTTTCCCAATCAATGTTTTTATAAACTGCCCATGACTTATAATTATCACAACTTTCTCACTTCTAGTTCTTAGAAATTCGATAAGTGCATCTTGTCGATTTCTTAAGCTTTCACGGCTCTCTTTAGTAAATTCAAAAGGATTGTCCTGATTGCAATGCCACCAGTGCTCATTTTCAAAGTGTATGTATTCATAATCTGGATAACTTTCTTTTAGTTTTGATAATGGACTACCAATGTCACAAGTCTTGTCACCTCGTTCTCTTACTAGAGGAGTTATTATTACAGGGCATTTTATGTTTGGGAAAGCTAGCTGCATTGTATGGATTGCTCGGGTTAGAGGTGAACATATTATAAGTTCTGCTTTTTCAGCTATTTCTGCAGTTGAATTTTTTAGTTTTGATGCCTGGGTTACTCCTGTAGTAGATAAGGGTGCATCGTAAATCAGAGGGTCGCTCACAGGCCATAGCCAGGGAGTATAAATTCTTTTAAATGACCATTTGTTGTAGGTTGACTGTGCGTGGCGGATAGCGTANGGAGTATAAATTCTTTTAAATGACCATTTGTTGTAGGTTGACTGTGCGTGGCGGATAGCGTATATCTCCATTATTTTAATATATAGCATAAATAAAAGATATGGTTGATGCTTTTAATTTACTGAAGTACACATTATTTTTTTTTTAAAAGCTTGAGACTGAACTTAGAAATGAAATGAATATTGATGATATATTTCTATTAGCTTATCATTGAGATAAACAATATGAAATATAAAAACGTATTCTTTGTATTCAAACTTTGTAAGAGTTATTCTTATTGCTTTTCTAATGCAAATTGAATATTTATAGTCTATCAATTTACAAAATATTTAAATAATATTTTAATGCTTTGTCAATAACTTTATTAGCTAAATATTATATTCTTTTATTAAAACTATTTTATAATAGATATTGAAAGTTAAATTCTAAATTTAAGATATTTTGATAGCATTTTTGATTTGTGATTAGTAAAAGTTATTTTCAATACATTTATTATAATAGTTAAACTACAGATAAATTGTTAAATATTATTTCCGACATTGTGTGAAGATAAGTGCCGTGCTATTAAATCTGTTAGCATTGCTAAACATGCATTTTTTTATAAATCTTAGATATTTTATTGCAAGTTTATATTTAGTAATTAAAATCAGCAATAAATCTGATTGTATTAGCATTGATAAATTTATAATGATTTTATTAGCATATACTTGCAGCATGTAGCTTAAGAAAATTCTTTGTTTCCATAAAAATGCTGGTAATTGAGATTTTAACAGAAAAAATAATTAAAAATAAATTTTTACTATGATTCAATCAAGCGATAATTCCTAACTAATACTAATACTAAATATCTAAAAAATCAAAGTAACTAAAAATATGTTATGAATACCACAAATAAGCTTACTTTTATATAAAATTCATATGATCGGCAACCCTAAATAATATATTGCATTTCATAAACCATTATTTATTATGAAGTGTAAAAAATACTTAATCTTGAAACTGGTATTACATTTAAGTTAATTGAAACTTAATACTTAGTAGATGTCAGCATTCGGAGTCTGTATGAATCTTTAACTGATCCTCTTCTAGCTCTTCCTGGTGTAGGCTGACCATCAAGAATAGTAAGTGATAAAATCACAGAGTAGCAAATCTGTCTATAACTAGTAATCAAATTCCCTTCTAAATACAGTACTTCCAATTTCCTATTCAAACTAAGTCTGCGAATTTCATTTTTATCAGCAATAGAATTGTTTGAAATATTCAAGTATTGCAAATTTTTCAAAGTCTCAAGTCCTGTCAAAGACTTCAAATGGNAGTATTGCAAATTTTTCAAAGTCTCAAGTCCTGTCAAAGACTTCAAATGGTTAAACTGTAGCTGTATTGTCGTAAGTTTATAGCATTGATGAAGTCCTTGTATAGACACCAAAGAGTTATGGCTTAAATTTACAACAGTAAGATTAGACAAAAAATTCCAACCTAAAATTTCTTTTATCAAGTTGTAAGATATATCTAAATACTGCAGCAATGCTTGATCTTGAAGTCCTGAAGTATTTCTAAGTTTATTATGCGAGCAGTCTATCTGTATATATTTCGTCTTAGTTTCAGGTAATTCGAAAATTTCTTCATATGAAATATCCCAAAAGTCCATATTTACTATAGCCAACTCAGGTATTAATTACAATATTTACTTAACGTATCATTTAAAAATATATATGAGTATTACTAATATTTCTGATGTAGAAACACTTCTTCAAGAATATTTAAGGTAAATTATAGGCAGTTTCCAAGCTGAAGCGAAAGAATATGAAGATGCTCTTGAAAAAGAACTAAACGAGAAAGCTTCAGAAATCTCAGTCTTAGAAAACAAGCTTTTAAATCTCCAAGCTGATTTTTTGTCTTATAAATTTAAGCACCAAAATTCAGAAAATACTGTAATTGAATTACATAAAAGCATTTCCCAACTAGGAGAGAAACTTAAAGCTGAAGAAAACATCAGAAAAAAGCTTGAGTCAGAAAATGACCATTTAGATAAAAAGATTAGATGCCTGCAATTCCAAATTGATGATTTAGAAGGAAAGCTTTATGAAAGCCAAGAAAAAAATATTTTACTTAAAGAAGACCTTGATTACGTATGTATTGACAAAACTATGGAAATTCAAAGACTACGTTCAAAAACCCCAGACACACAAATATCAAAAGTATCAGCTTCAGGATGTTGTTGTAAGGAAAATGATTCTAAACTATTATACTTAATAAGCAGATATAAAAAAGAAATTTCTGATTTAAAAAAGCAGCTCGCTGTATCAGAATTAGAAATCTTGAAAACTAACAATAAAATGAGGCAAAAGGAAAAGTTTCTTGATAATGAGATTGAAAAAATTAAAAAATACACATGCACACTTGATATTTTAATTAAGGAAAGCACTAAGCCTATCAAAAAACCCTCTGTTACTAAGCAAACACCAAGTTGGCGAGACAAATCACCACTTCTTAGAATGCCGAGAAGCGTTAAATCCCATTTTAAAAATCCACAAAAAAATGCCACATCATTGTCATCTCTTCATGCTGAAAATCAGATTATAAACATAAAAACTATGTAAGTATTTATATGAACTTATTTATAGGATTACTTTAGCAATATTAAACTAATTAGATGGTAAGTTTCAGACTATAATTTTTTTTATATTTTGGTTTATGTTTGATTAGGCGAAGAATATCAAATCATTGATAACTAATTCTGTATTAAATTACACATCTAATTTAGATAAAAACTTTTATTCATTATTGTAAAAATTAAATATGATAAATTGAGTTCGATAGTTTATATGCTAAATGATAGTTCAGTTTAAAATATTAATTTTTGCATAAATTTGGCATAAAATGAAATAAAATTTTAAAACCATATAAAAACTAGAATGATGATTATATGGGTTCGACATTCTCTAGAGTGATTTTTTATTTCTTCACTTCCATGCATAATGATAATAGGATTTTTACCATTTCTATCAAAATTTGAATCAGTATAATATTAAATTGATGCTATTGTGAAATATTTAATGGTTTATATTTAAAAATTTGTAGTTATTTATTAACTTTTTATTATTAAATATGAAAATTTACTTCATGCTAAAAAACTATATTAGTCTTAAGATATTCCTTTAATCTCGGCAAAGAAATTCTATTATTTTCCACCCTAAGCCTTTTGGCAAACTCAGTCCATTCACTAGGTAATATATCATGAAGTTGATGCTTAAATGCTTCATAATCAATTGCCCCATCGTTCGCCTCAAAAACTTTTCCCAATAGTTTTTTTTTAATCTCCTTATCCCAATTAATTAAAACGATTTTCAACTCAGTAAAATCTAGTGATCCACTCTGATCCATATCCAAATTGTTCATAATCGAGTCCATTTCATTTGCACAATCAATACCAATCGACTTAAAGGAATCAATCATTTCAGCTTTACCAATATTGCCATCATGATTAACATCCATTTTCTTGAATAAACCAATGATTTCATGTTCTTTAAAATCTAATTTAAAGTTCAAAAATGATAAAACTGATCTGACAACACTAGTTTTCATTTTAAACCTTCTTAATTTCTGAACAATTTGATAAGTAAGTCCTACATCTTTAATTGACTGTTGTAGCCAAACATGGTTTAGAGCATCTTTAGCCGATAATCTGCTAAAACACTCTCGGAC
The DNA here is from genome assembly GCA_001970955.1 of Stentor coeruleus. Lineage (NCBI taxonomy): Eukaryota > Ciliophora > Heterotrichea > Heterotrichida > Stentoridae > Stentor > Stentor coeruleus. The sequence goes on from MPUH01001207.1 coordinate 14,262, forward strand.
CAATAGTTTCTGCAGGAAGTCTTTAGCATTATGAGACAAGCTAACAAAGTTAGGGTCTTCAAAATCTAAGTCTCCCTTATAAATTGCTTCCAAAATTTCTTTTTTGTTCTTAGAAACAAAAGGAAGCTTGCCCACAAGAAGTTTATATAATATAATCCCTAAACTCCAAATATCAGTTTTCTCATTAACAGTTCCATCAAGCATATCAGGAGATATATACTGATAATTAAGTAAAGCTAAGTCGATTTCTTGTATATCAGAAGATTTTTGCGAAGATGAAAAACCTGTTATCTTTGGTATAGCATCTGAAGTTTGATTTGATAATAATAAATTTCCAATATGTAAATCACAATGAATTATTCCTTTAATATGCATATAGTTAATTGCTGAAAAAACATCATGCATAAATTTACTGACCAAATACTCATTTCCGCTTTTTAATATCCGATCCTGAATATTTCCCCCATCTGCGCTTTCCATGACTATATAATAACTTCTGTTTGTTTCAATTGTCTGATAAACTTTTAAGATGTTTGGATGATCCAACTCACTTAAAATTGTTACTTCTAAGAAAAGACTTGAATAGTCAGATGTGATAGTCTTGCATACTTCTCGTATTGTTCTAAGAGTCCCACTTCTTAGGTCTCTAGCGTAAAGAAGAGTTCCTGTACTTGTGCTTCCCATTGCACTAAGGATTTCAAAGTGATTTGAAAGAGACCCCATTTCTTTTGTTATCAAGCTAGTCTTTTTTTGCACTGGCCGGCGGCGATAGACCTCCGACTGTGATGTCACTCTAGCTTGAACTTGTACTGGGAGAGATTTGTTGCAGCCCATCCAATAGTTTTTTTAATTAGTATATGATTATGTTCGAAGATAAAGGAATTACGATGATTTATTGGGTTCTCGGGGTGTTTTAACTTAAAGTTATGTGAGAAGATGAGATGTGACTGATATTAAAGAGAATAAAACTGTGGAATGAAAACTGAAAGGCCTTGGCGAATATTTTTAAATGGAAATATATTCTTTTTTGATAAACTAATATTAGGAGTTAAGCTTCACAAATATGACTGGCAACTCATTTTATAATAAAGTATTATAGCTTAAATATCTAGTAACTATTTTTTTTTAAATAAGATTATCAAACTATAGAATTCATTAAAAAACTTACCTCAAAAGCCTAATTTTTATTTAAACTCTCAATTCCCAACTCCACATAAATCTTCCCCTTCTTTTCTCCATTTATCATCAAATATCTTCAAAATTTCAAAATTACAGCATTTAAATCCATCATTAAATAGCATCCTAAAAGCCGATCTACTCGGTTAGACCTTACAACTGATATAAACTAATTTATTAAGATAAGAATTGACTAACCCACTTAAAACCTTCTGCATAGCCAGCTCGTTTGGCAACTGAGCACATAAAGACTCCAATAGGCCGAACTCCTTCTGGGGTTTTTCCTTGAGAATAAGATGCATACGTGTCAAGTCCTAAAGCAGCCCTAAGTTCATCTTCACTAGCAGCGTCAGGGATATCGATTTTATTCCCAAAAACAACAAAGGGTGTATTCCCCAGTTCTTCTGTCTCAAGCAATTCATTTAGTTCGTGCTTAGCCAGTTCGAATCTTTCTCGATCCGAAGCATCTACCATGAAAATGATAGCGTCGACTTGCCCCAAGTAGTCTTTCCAGATTTTTCGGGCAATTTCATGTCCTCCTAAATCAAAGGTTCTGAATCTGATGCTGCCCATAACTAGCTCTTCTGACTGTGGGTGCACTGTTGGTTCCAGCTGAGCCATTCTGTCATCTTTTAACATCTGCAACAAGGTGGACTTGCCTGCATTATCTAATCCCAAAAAGACTAGCTTGGCGTTCTTCTGGTGAAGACCTAGGTAACCCAGTGTTGACTTGAGCCAATTCAACAGAAACATTTCAGAAAAATATGGATTTTTTTGAGTGATATTGTATTTCAATGTATGCAAAGTATATATAATTTAGGTCTTTTTATTGAAAATTAATCAGTTGAATAGAGTTTTAATTTAGGTAAGTGTGAATTATAAATGAATTTTGGTTTTAGGTTATGAATTTTGTAAAAAGGCTAAGGAGATAAGCAAAACTAAATTGAATAGAAAATCATGCTGGAGAAAAGTTTTGAGAGAAAAGTGAAAATACTTGATTGCATATATTATAAGATTTTTAAGTTGAGATAGTTGTGTAATTTAAAATGTCAGCGAATAATAATCATGGAATGCCCTTTGTATATTCAGTTATTGATTGAAGAGGTAAAAATTCAATCTCATGATTTATCCTCAACTAAACTTAACCTGAGAATTGATAGTATAACTAAAGTTTATCAATATCCATATCGGGATATATTCTTTCAAATTTCTAGCAAATACTGCCAGCCTGAAATAAAAATATCATTCCTTAGTCAGAAAATTATAGCTGAAGGTTCTTATCAAATAAACAATTATAAAGCTTCAGAAAAATTTAGAATTCAACTCATAGGAAATAAAGATCCAATAGGCTATGCCATAATAACTTTGAACCTTTTAGAACATTTAAACAAAGAAATTTGTAGGCACTGTTCACTTGCCACAGATATATTGACTCATAATTCAAAAAGTGCCAAAAAGTTAGCGGACTATGAAAATAGATTGGCTGAAAAAAATCTTGGATTGGAAATAGGCTTAAAATTTCTTGATGTTAAAAATAAAATAGAAAATGAAGATCTAAAATATATAAAAAATCTTCTTCTTGGGGCCCATGAAAAAATCAAAGCCCAAGAGCTTTATCAATGCATCTCTAACTCTTCAAATCGTTCATCTCATAAAACCTCAAACGCCGTAAATCTTGATTATACAAAAATTATCGCAACTCTTGAGCAAGAAATCTCTAATCAAAACAAAACCATTGATTCAATGCACATAGAAAATAAAAACTACATCGATCTTTACCTAAAAGAAAAATCGCGTAATAGAAGTGTATTAGAAGAAATCGAATCTTTGAAACTAGAAAACAATGTCCTTAAAGGTGAAATGATAAAAATCAGAACCAATCATCGAAAAGCTAGTTGTGTCAACTCAACACTTGAAGATGTAGTCGAATGTAAAAAACAAGCTGAGCAAGAATTAGCAAAAATTAGAGAATTGTATAGAAAAAGTATAGAAGAGTTCGCAAATGCAGGCAAAAGCTATGAAGATACAATTAGCAAATTAGCTCAAGAAAAAGACTCATTGGAAGCAGTAAAGGATAAGTTTCAGTTACAAATAAAAGAGCTTAAAATTCAAAACGACTCATTAAACAGTTTGGTCTTGGTTTTGAGGTCAGAAATTTCAGAAAAAGAAGCTAAAATCAAAGTCTTAGAAAGTTTCAACAAAGAATCAATGGCTGAGCATTTAATAAAAGAGAGCATCACAAGTCTTTACAAACAAATAGACGGGGACAAGCAGAGATTTAATGAGTTTTCAAGACTGATGCGCAAGGAAAAAAATGATATGCTCCAGAAAACCCTTAACCAAGCTGAAGAAATAAAAAAACTCAAAGAAAAGATTGATAGCCTAGAAACCTGCCTTCATCAAAGTCAACTAAAACTTGATGACACGACAGCAAAACTTAACACAATGAAGCAAAAAGTGATTATAAGTCGCATTGAACTAGACATATCAGGGGAAATGCGCGAAGCTAAAACGCAAATAGTTGAATATGATACAACAGTAAGCAAAATTCTAGACTTTATAGTCAAATATATCCTTGATTTATCAGCAAAATATCTATTCCAACAAAGACTCATAACTAGAATGTTTAAGTATATAACTGACAAAGACTGTGAAATTATTCTTATACGGCACAAACTATTGCATGAGCAAGGGGGAATAAGTGTTTATACTCCAGAAAAAAATGACAATATTGATATAGCAATGGCTGATTATATAAATACTAGGCCAAACTTTTTAGAAGTTGGGTTTATCAGAGTAGATCAAGGGGTGTATTTGTTTGGCACAAAAATTGTCAAAGTTAAGCTCCAAAATAATCGGCTTATTATGTGCCTTGGTGGAGGGTTTATGAGTATTGACGAATTTATAACGATTTTCACTCCACAAGAATTAGAAAAACTTGCAGAAAGGAAAAAATTCGATTTGATAAATGAGATGAAGATTGCTGTAAATGACTCACTATCGTTTGTTAGTGAAGGGGCATCAAGTCCAAACGATAGCACAGGAAAGAAAATCAGAATTGGTGGCAATTTAATAGATAAACTAAAAAACGAACTTATACAAAATGCTCCAAAAAGCGGAGTTTCCAGGGAAAATTCTAGAAGCTCCATCTCAAGTCCTCTAGTTTTCCATCAGTCAATGAGAAGTTCAGCAAGAAAGCCTTCGATGCCCACGAAAAATTAATATTTAGTTATGAAAAACGCTTTTTGAAGTTGTATATAAGTAAAGATAGAAAAATGATTAAATTTTATTTATGACTTCCGCGGAGGTCTGATATGCTTTGTGCAGAGTAGATTCTTGCAAGGACATTTTATGCAAAATATATTTTTTTTTATGCAAAACCTTATAAAGTTAAGCATTTGAGCAAGACTTACATCTATAACGACCATGTATTCTGCTGACCTCGGTTCAGAACAGCACTTAGCATTTTTAAAAATAGAAACAGTTAGCCCGGTATTCTCACGTTTAATCTCATAGTTAACTATAGTAATTGCATTATTTTCGTAGTATTTGCAAAAAATTATGCTTGAAATTGTTAAGTTAACCAAATTATAGCTATTTTTTTCTGTATATTTGCTTTTGGCATTGTCTCTTCGCCGTGGAATAATTCATTTGACTTTGAAGGCTGCAATGCACAATAAAATTTTATAACTGCTTCAAACTTTTGATATGAATTGTTTAAATTCAGTTATTTGAATAACCAAATATTTGTATTAAACTAAACTTATATAATTATGAAAATAGTGCTTGGTATTGACAATTTAAATAGATTATAATAAAAGCTAAATAATATAAAAATAATTCAAGCAAACTGTTAAGCTTATTTCTAAAAAAGATATTTGTACTAATATACTCACTTGGTTAAAACCTAATTTTCATCCTTCAATACCCATATACTTCCTTAGTAATCTAGAAAATTACTGAAATTATGTTAAATCTTTATACATATCTCATCCATTTATAATATCAACAATAGTTGGCAAAATGAATTCTCTTGAACAAAAAATCCAAAATTATGGTGCATCCAAAAGCCCGAAGTCAACTTTCCAAGCTTCACGGTCCTTGAATCCAGACTTTCCACATGTTAGCAAGTTCGAAGATGTGACAAGATACAACAGCGCAAATCATAATGTTTATTTTTATAAAGATTATCCTAATCGACAAGGCACTCCTATCAAAGCTGAACGTAAGCCAAGACCTCAAGGATATAGAAGAAGTGTAAGTCCTAAGAAACAGCATATAATACAGTTGATTGATAACGGAAGTGGAATAAACGATGAAGTTAAGCAGAGAATATTGCAGACTGCTTTAGAAGCACAAATAAGGACTGATGTAAGCCCACCTCAAGTCAAGAGAGTCGCTCCAGGACCTGCTGGATTTACTATGAATGATTTCCATAAACGTGAAACCAATGCTGGATATGCTAGAAATGGCTCTGGAGGATTTTATACTAGATAGTTTATTAGATAAATTGTTTTTAGTGAATTGCCAATAATGAAATAGGTTTGCTGATTGAATTAAATGAAATATGAAAAAATTATCTTTATGATTAGAACATAAAAATCATAGCAGGGGGTTGATGAACTATAACAAAATTGAAGTAAGTTTTTAATTAAACCAAGATGATAAAGTAATTAAATTAATTAAAGAAGAAAAAGCAAGATTTGCTTTATAGTAAATTTACTTAATTAATATAATTTATATCAAAAATTGCATACTAAGCCCATATTCAGGGACAATAGAATTCCTCTCTCAAATAATACATACTACTATAAATAATTATATTCTAATCATTAAATCTTCATTAAATCCAAATTACTAAACTGTAGTCCTAAAAAAAAACTTTTTATCTTTATTTTTATACCAAAATCTTGCATAAACTCACCATTCATCTCATTCAAAAAAATCACTACCAAACCATATCATTTATTTTTATTATTTCATGATTTATGCAATTATTATACTGGTTGCCAATCTCATACCTTGGCAATTAAAACTTGTAATTACTATTCGAAGAGCACAGTCTACTATTCCCGCTCGAACTCACCCCACAAAAATTCTATAAATTCTGATTAAATTGCGCAACATCAATTATCGGCACCTGTCTACTCCTATGCATTGCATTAGAATTAGTAACACTTATAAAATTATCAGTAATTTTCGCTGTAGGATTTGCAAAAAATCTTTATGCATTTTTATTTAGCTGTTCTTGCATTTTTGTGCTGGAAGGGGCTATAAAATTTATAAATATTGCTTTGAGAATCTTTTCATTTTTATTTAGCTGTTCTTGCATTTTTGTGCTGGAAGGGGCTATAAAATTTATAAATATTGCTTTGAGAATCTTTATTGCTTATATTTTTAGTAATTCCTGGCTTTGATATTGATGGTCTAGATGGAGGAAGACTATTGTTTCTAGAAATAGTAGGGGTGATTCAGTAATTTTGCATTAAAAAACATTAATTTTTCATAATAATATAAAGGCTGGTGGCATGATGATAAACAACGTGATATACTTGGCCAGATAGAGCATGCTGTAAAGGGAATTATCT
>MPUH01001208.1:0-21021 GCA_001970955.1 Stentor coeruleus
TCTTTTCGATAGACACTAATTGCGTATTATGGAAATAATTCTTATACCAATACTCCATAACGTAAAATGGGTCTACATCTTTTTGAGGGTTTTTCTCATCTAATATTAGGAAAGGTTTGAATATGTTGTTTATCTGTTGCTGTGGAGGTATGTTTCCTCCTGGTTTTAATAAATGCTCTTTGATAATTCCTCCAGCTTTTTCATTAAATGCATCTTTTTGGAATATAGTTTCCCATATCACATTGCTTAAAGATTTATCTAATACATAAGAATAGTAACTACTTGCATAGTCAATAAAATGCTCGATACTACAAAACCATTTTCCTTGTAATTCTTGATATTCAAGATGCTTTTCAAATGAATTTAAAGCATTAGCTAATGAGTTTTCTGTATGAATGAGTTGATCAAATATAGCGATACTAAGCTGAATGTGGTGAGAAAATGCTGGGAATTGGATGATTTCACTTGAATAATGATTGAAAAGCTCATGAGAAATAGGTTGTTTTGAATCCTTATGTGTCGCCCAAGTCCTGACGAACTCATAATCAGTAATAAAATGTTCAAAAACATGTGAAGGGATTTCACCTAAATCCAATGGTACTCTTGTGCCCGAATACATCTGGAACTCCCCCTGACTAAAAATCGAATGTAAAGCATGGCCGAATTCATGATAAAATTCCTGCAGCATAGAAAACGATATCCCTTCTTTCTTTATATCCTCAATACTCATCCTAATACTATGAGCAATCTCTTCATTCTTAGCAAAATTACAAGACAACACCGCAACAGGTTTCTGAAATTTTTCTTCCCCACTTCTCGCACACACAATATTATATTTCGCTGCAGGAATTGGAGATTTTCCTTTTCTTTCAAACATATCCAAATACAAAACCCCGATTTCTTTATGATTATTATCAAAAAAGTTTAATTTAATCAAATCATTACTCCAAGCTTCTTCAGAAGGACACATATCAATTTTAGTTGTAACTCTAAATATAACTTTTAACAAAGAGCTTATACCTTCAAGAACATTATATATAGTAAAATAATTTTTAGCTGCATGAAAAGATGTATATTTAGGGAATTTTTCAGTCAATTGGGTTTCTAATATCATTTGTATATAATAAGGGATATCCCATGGTTCTAAAGATACTGGGTTAAATCTGGATTTTTGTTCTTCAAGAGCTTTTTTATCTAAAAGTAGGGCATATTCATTTTCTAATTTCCATTTAAGATGATCATGACATTTAAAAAGTTTGGTTAAAAGGTCATCTGGGTTTATAGGAAAGCTTTGATAATTCAGAGTAAAAGATGAGAAATTTGCATAGCCAAGTTCTTTTGAGAATTTATGCCGAGTTTCAATAAGTTTTTCGAGTATTTTATCGTTTTCTGGGGCAAATGAGCATATTTTTGTGAAGAGTTTTTTACGTAAACTCGGTTTATCACACATGTTAATTGATGAGATCAGCTGGGATTTACTGAATAAAATATTAGTTGATGGGGAATAAATATCACCTTGGCGTTCTGGACGATATTTATTTGGTATTCCTTCAAGTTCTTTAAAATCAACTTCTATTTCTGCTTTATAGTTGTGGATGTTAAATGAAAATTCTGATTGAAGTCGTTGAATATCAAGTGAGGTTGATGATGTGTTAGAAATACCTTCTTTTTCTAAATCACGAAGTAAGTTGTTAGTGAAAAATTGTTGGCTTGGGGTTAATGTTGACCATGATTCAGATGATTTTAAGTCTTGGACTGATTTTTGGATTTTTTTATCGTGATTGAGACTGTCGTAAACTTCAAACATTTTGTCTTGGATATGATAAGCTACTTTTTTCCAATCTTCGTTTGGGAAAAGCTCAGTTATAGCTTGAGCTGTGTCTGCTGTAATTGAACAAATATTACTGATTTCATCTATTTTATGTAGTAGATCAAGACTTGGTGGAAGGGTGTAGACTGTTTGTTTTAGTTCTTGGACTTGGCTTACTGTATGATGATATAGAGTTGCCAGGTCTTGAACCCTTTTTAATGAACTCAATCCAAACTTTCCCATTTTATAATAGCTTATTACTAAATATATTCAAGATAGTTGGAGAGAATAAAAATTAAAACCTTGTTCTTATATTTAATTTCTAATTCCAATACAACAAAATCATCTTAAAAAATCATTACTAAAAACACCTTCCTCACTATCCTTTATATAAACTTTAATAAAATCCTTAATATTCAACTCATAAAAATACTGTTGATAATATATTCAAATTATAATAAGCCAAAACCCTTAAAACAAAAAATCAATTACTACATAAAAACATACATTAAAACTTACATCCTTTACACAAAGCCTATCCCTAAATAATATCCTAAATCTTCTCTATTTACAATACAATTTCCCTTTCCCTTTCTCTTAACATATAAAATCTCAAAAGTTTATCATAATCAACCTCATTTACAAAGCAATCAATAATAAACCAAAAAAATCTTATCAAATCCTTAATATAACATTTTTCTCAAACCTTCAACCCATATATAATAAAATAAGAAAATGAATTTAAAAATACGATCAGGCCCTGTATGTGATTCAAGATCATTTTCACAAAGACGAGCGCGAAGTGTGACTCCAGGACTCTATGGCCAGAAAAACAGCCGAATGAACTCAATAAATTGGGAAACATTTTTCAAGAATGAGAATGGCAAAATTCCATATAACACCCCAGCTTTACCAGCAAACAGTGAAAAAGTCGAGTTTACAGCCCAGCTTAAGATATTGAAAAATCAGTTTAATAAAACCAAAAATCAGTGGAATATAATTGAATCAAGTTTGAACAAGACTAAAAATGAAGCTTTGAAAGTAGAAAACACAGAAAAAAACGCACTTGCTAAGATTAAATGCATGAAGGATAAGGAAGAACTTCTGACTAAAAAGCTGGCAAAGATTAAGAAAGACTTTCAATTTAGTCTTGTTGACCATAACAGTTATTTGTATGTTAAACAGAGAATGTACATCACTGGGATTTTTCTTGAGATCAAACTAAATGAATTTCGAGGAATGATTCATTATAATGACGAAAGACTTAAAGTTGAAGAAAGAAATATGATAAAAACTATCGACATAAACGACAAAACTCTAGAGAATTTAAAAAGCCTAAAATTTCACTATGAAAGTGATGACAGAAGGAGGAATCTTATTTCTAAGCAGCTTGATAAGGATCTTGGAGGAAAACAAGATCAGAACTGGAAGAGGGATGAGATGAAAAAACGAAGGTTAGAAATAATAGAAAAAGTGGCAAACGATGATAAAAACCAAAGAAATAATTTAATACGTGAAGGTTTGTTACTTCATAGATTATGGTCAAGGTTTTTGAATAACAAAAAGCAAAAAGAAACTCAGAAATTTTCATATATAGACAAAGCATATGCCAGTATTCGTAGCCTAACAGGTATGTCTAACATTCATGAAGTTGTCCAAAAAATCCTAACAAGAGAAAACTCTTACAACTCCCTAATGAACATGATAATCGATAGTAAAAAAATATGTGAAAACTACCAACAACGCAACCTTGAACTTGAAGAAGACATGACCGCCATAATAGTCCGTGAAGAAGTCGAAAATCCATCAGCCCATCAAAATCTTCAAAAAAAAACCATAGCCAAACTTATGAAAACAATTTCTCGGGATAAAGAAAAATTATTCAAACTTCGAGCGGCAAGAAGTTTTGTTTTTGTTTGGATAAAAAACATTCTTAAAAAAATCAAAACTGATAATGACTCAATAAACTCACAAAGTATAACAATTATGTTTGCCTATCTTCAGGATTTTATAAAAACTAAAGCGAAAACTTATACTCCTCCGGTTACAGAAAAAATAGACTATGAAGTGGCGACTTTATATTCGCAGCAAACAAAAGAACAGTTTATGTTTAAATCAGAGAAAAAATATTTTGAAAGCACAGAAAATTTGAAAATTACAGACTTGGTATATTCAGAAGATGACTTGACTATAGAAAAAAATCAGAAACTTCAACCTTCAGCTTATTATCATCATTATATTAGAAAAAATGATAATATTGATAGTATGTCTCCACTTGATAGGAATATTCGTAAAAAGCCTGTTAAAAAGCTCTGAATACATTAAATTAATTATTGTAATCCTAAGGGTTATAGTACAGAATTCGCTAAGCTTTTATCGATTTTATTAGAAATCTCGTCTATTTTAGATAAAAACGCATTGAACCTGTTCTCGAGTTCCCCTTCAGGTTTTGTTCTCCTTTTGCTTTTGTTAATTCTTGGGGTGAAGATTTGGCGTTTTTTGCTTTCCTCTTCAACTCTTTTGCTTTTTTTCATCACATGTTCCTGCCAAATAATATTCCGTTCCTGGAAATCTACATCAAAATTTATTTTCGACTTGAACAACTTAGGTCTAAATGAACATTCTTCTAACTCTTTAACATGATTATTTTTTTTCAACTGCTCTTTTCTTTCTTCTATAGAGTTTTTCCATTCTAAATGCCGTTCATAAATCCCAACACTCATATTTCTTATCTCACATTTTTCTATTACAGGTTCAAAAGTACATTCTTCAAGCATTTTATATTCTTGGATATATTTTTTTTCCTCTTTTGTTTTTTGGATATTTTGTTTCCAATCAACTGTACGTTTGTATATTGGTTCAGTGATATCATATTTTTTTATATCTTTGTGAATTGGTATAGAAAAATGATTTAAACGTTCTTTTAATTCATATTGGGATTGGAGAGGTAAGTCTATTATGGCTTTTGAAACTTTTTCTGAGTTTGTTGTGAATCGTGTTGGGAATTGTTTTGGTTGTGTTACGGTTTTTTTAGATTTCGTTGAACTTCCTGTACATTTGGAATCGTTGGATTCTGGGGTTTGTATGGCGCTACGAGCTTTGAGCATTGCTTTTATTTGGTTTTTACGGGCGGAATATGCGATTTGGGCTTCTTCTTCGTTCATGTGGCTGTATGGGATTGAATTGGAATCAGAGTTATTGTCGCTTAAAGGAGATATTTCTAAACCAGCTTCCATTATTCTTATTATTTTTGTTTGAGAATAGATAGTTAAGTTGAGGATGAAAATGTTGGAATGTGAGAGGAAGAAGTTTTTGTAGAAGAGGTTTTTATGATTATACTAAAATCCTAAAGTATTAATTTTACTAACTACTGTAAAACTATTGGGGTTAAAATATGAGTAACAAGATTTTAAATATTGCATTATTTAGGATTAAGAATAATCAGATTGTAATTGGGATGATAAAAATATTTTGATTTTTGTTAAAGCATTTTCTTATAATAAAAAACATGACCTTATCAATCATCATCAATAAATATTCTTCTACGAAAATTTAACATCAATTTTAATATAAACTTAAATTTTCTTAACCTCCTAATTTCCAATATCAAGCAAACTCTATCATCCAAACTAAAACTAACCTTTCAGCTTCCTTCTAAATCCTCATCCTCAATCAATTAATCATATATTCCCTTATTCAAAAACTTTCTAAAATATCAAAATCAAATAAAGCCCTGTCTAAATTTCACTACCCCGAAAATTTTCAAAAAACTCCAACAACATAAAAATCTCTTATCATAAAACCCTCAATCTCCACAAACTCTCCATACAAACTATCACATTTACCTTTATGTCTAGTTAGCTATTAAACGTCAGTAAAGTGTAATTCTACTTCAACGCCAGGCTCAATAGTGAAGTCAGTGACTTTCTTGATATATTCAGCTGGGCAGATGAGGTTGACAACTCTTTTATGTATCCTCATCTCGAATCTATCAAAAGTTTGCGTACCATTGCCACAAGGACTTCTTCTAACAGTAATTCTGAGTATTTTTGTTGGGTGCCTAACTGGTCCAACCACAGTCAAATTTTCTTTCTTTGCTGAAGCTACCAATTTAGATGTCATGCTTTCAAGTACCTCTAGCTTGGTTGAAGTCAGTGTAAAACGAATTTTTTGGGGCTTGGACTCAGCTTCGATTCCTTTCCCTTTGCCTTTTTCGTACGATGGATCTGCCATGCTAGCCACTCTTTATAAATGGTGGCCAAATAGTGAATCTGAGATATTAGGGATTTAGATTGATTTTGAAGGAGATTTTGATTTTTAAGAATCCTTGGTTTGGATAAAGCATTTGATAAGAAGAGGTTTGTTAATTTTTTGAGTTTATAGGATGATGAAGAGGATTAGGGGAAGGGAGTTGTGATATGAGAAATTTGTCTATTGAGAAAGGATTTTTGAAGTGTAAGAAATTTATGGAAACTTGTTGTTGGTTAAAAAAATACAGTTTGTTTATGATGTTTGACGTATTTTGTATGCAAGATATTGTAATTTTAAACATTTTAAAAGATTTGCAATGCTTTACAAGAAAATTCTAATATAAAAAGTCTGTCCCAGCCTAAAATATTGATAAAAAACACACGGTTTATCCAAAAAATCTCCATANAACGTATTTTGTATGCAAGATATTGCAATTGTAAACATTTTAAAAGATTTGCAATGCTTTACAAGAAAATTCTAATATAAAAAGTCTGTCCCAGCCTAAAATATTGATAAAAAACACACGGTTTATCCAAAAAATCTCCATAAGCTTGAAAATCATAAGTTTTCTATTAAAAGCCTTAAAACTCATCCAAACTTCTCCTAAAAAACTCTAAATCTTCAATATTATTATAACTATTTATAACATATCACCCTTCCTGCCAGCTTATAAACTTTCCTTCATACCAAAACCCAATTTTTTTTACCCCCTCAATAACATATTCTCCCTTTCCATGTTGTTTCCCATTTTTCCACGATCCTCTCCATGAGTTCCCATCAGGCCAAAGCATTTCACCATACCCATGTTTTTTCCCACTATAATAATTCCCTCTATAATTCCTCCCATCTTTCCAAGTAAACTCTCCATATCCATCCATATGATTTTCTTTCCATCCACCTTCATAAATATTCCCTTCAAAGTCTACATATTTACCCAAACCTTGAAATTTATTAGATTTCCAGTTTCCTATATATTTCGACCCATCAGTCCATTGATATTCTCCATATCCTTGTCTTTCACCTTTAAAAAACTCTCCAATATAAGATGATTTATCAGGAAAAGTTAATTTTCCTAAGTTTTCATAAAGACAGTTAGAAAATTTCCCTATATACAAAGAGTGATCTTTTGTTATTTCTCTACCTTCACCAATTATATCCCCATTAAGCCAGTCACCTTCTTGAATTTTGTCTGTATAAACTATTCGACCTTGGCCATTCCAAAGATCGTTGTGAAAATATCCTTGAAACTTAAACTGTTTGTTTAGATGGATTAAAAGCCCTCTACCATCTTTAACTGTTGAATTTGATAAACATTCTCCTGTGTATACAAAAAAACCATCTGGATCTTGGCCGATTAATGATGATGCTAATGTGTGTTTACGAGTAAAGTCTATATCATTAAAGTCTAGTAAAACTTTACTAATTTTACCATTTTCTGATGTGAAGTAGTAGTTGTGTATGTATTGGAATTGACCAAATTCTTTATCCAGGTCAGTGGAATTTAGGTTTGATAGAATTTCGTTAGATTTTCTTAAGATTTCTTCTTCATCAAGATTGGAAATAGAGGGGTAAGGGTTAGTGGATTCTGGTTGAGATAAGAGTTTTGTGCAAACTGAAAGTGAAGAGCCCATAATATGTTTATATTTTGGCTTTTGAGGATTTATTATAATAAATTATGATTTCTGGAGAAATTGATAAAAAATATTACTTTATGATAAAAAGTACATGACTTGATGTTTTTATATATTAAATTTGTGTCATATGTATTGACAGTTTATATATATTAATTATAAATGAATTCAAGGAATCTATATAAAATCCAAAAGTGATTTTACATCATAAATCAACAAGTTTTAATATGATAAAAACCACATTGTAAAATTCCCAACATAAGTTTATTTTTAATCATATAAAAAAATAATTTATAGCAGTAATCAAATTTACACTATACAAAATATTGTGATTAATCATGAAAATATGGGTGTTCAAGTGCATCCTGTGTTGTGATTCTTCTGTTAGGATTCATTTCAAGCATTTTCGATAATAAATCTCTTCCTTTTGGACATACCCCAACAACCTTATCTAAACTATTCGCTTTCCAATTAGGGAAAGATTTTTTGAAATCAGGCATTGATGCTAGTATAGAATTTCCACAAGTATTGGGTGTTCCTAATATTTTGAATATCTTGAAAATTTGGTCTATTTCTGAATCCCCAGGAAAAAGTGGAGCCCTTTGACACATTTCTGCAAAAATACACCCTACTGACCATATATCAATAGCTGTTGTATATTCTTTTGACCCTAATAATAACTCAGGAGCCCTATACCATAATGTGACTACTTCATGAGTATAAGTTTGAATTGGTATACCAAAAGCTCGTGATAAACCAAAATCAGCTATTTTTAAATTCCCTTCATCATCTATAAGAAGATTTTGAGGCTTAAGGTCTCTATGGATTATCCTTCTTTTATGACAAAATAATAAACCTTGTAGTAATTGATGAAGAAAATGCTTTATTGTATTACCATCAAGAATTTTTTTCTCCATATATTTTTTTAAATCCCATTGAATATATTCAAATACCAAAGATAGTTTATATGGATCATAAATACAATCTAGCAATCTGACAATATTTTGATGCTTGAGCTCTTTAAGTATAGCAATTTCTCTAATTGTTGTTGCAGGCATACCACTATCTTCGCTTTGTAATCTAATTTTTTTCAAAGCGACAATAGTGTTTTTTTTCTTATCTAAGGTTTTATAGACCACTCCATATGTCCCTTCACCAATTTTTTCAATCTTCTGATATCTTAGCAAATTATGCTCCATTTTCTAATTGTAATATTATTGGGGGTTTATCTATATTTTTTATTTATAATTATTTATTACCATTAAACAAATCTTTATAATAAATTTCCTTTTCTTGAGAAAAAAAGATGAAAACAATTGAATTGTGTAGGAAAATTAAAAACAAAAAAATAAACTTATCAAGTGTAGTTATGAAAGATTTATGTTGTTTAAAAAAGATACTCAAGAGAAATTTTAATGTACAAATTCAATAAATAGTATAATCTTTATGCGTTAAGCTGATTATGTTAAATTTATTATATACTAAGATACATAAACTGATCTAATTGATTGATATGCACATAATCTTATATTTCAAAACTTTAAACAATCAGACTTACCTCCCATTTTCTTTAGCAATCCTCATAACCTTATCCATCAATATCCAAAACATTTCTCACCCTACTTTAAAAAATCCATTTCAAACTTAGTGATATATTAGGCCAACTCACATACATGTGTATAAATGGTGGCTGTATTTAACTTAGAGAACCTTCTTTCTCATTTGCGCCAAGCCGCAGAAAACCTTGATGATATAAACTTTTATCACTTTTCAGAAGCAATGCTCGAGTACTCAAACTCATTTTCTTTCTTAGGAATGGCACTTTCTATGGCATTTTCAGACATCACAACCAAAGCGCAAACTATACAAGAAAACTTTAAAAACAGCCCTTTTACAGGACTTCAATCTATGATTCTTGATGAAGTAGCTAGAGGTGTTGAAAAAGTACACACAGATAAAGCTGCGTCTACAGCCAGAACTATTCTAAGACTTTTATGGTTTTTTGATTTTCTTAAAGAACTTATTACGAATCTTATGACCCAACCATCATGGAATTTATCTAAAGCTTGTACTGTAGCTTATGATACGGCCCTTGGTCCACATCATCCTTGGCCTGTTCGTTTTGCAGCTAAATTAGGGATTAAGACTGTACCTTCAAAACAAGAGTATATGAATAGATTGTTGGGGAATATTCCTTATGATAAACAGATTGAAGTATTTAGGATGATGATAGAACTTTCACAGCCTTTGAGAGAAGTTTTATGGAAGTTTTATCATGATAATAAACTTACTAATTTGCCTTAGTTTTATAAATTATAGGATTTTATGGATGTTAGGGAGGGTTTAGATGAGAGTTTTGGATGATGATGATTTAGAATAGTTTAGGATTGTGTTTTAGGATGTGTTACGATAAAATGAGGACTTAGGTTTAGATGATAAATTTTTTTGTGATAAAAAAAATATAAAAGATAAGTGATGTAAATAATATTCTAATAACCAGATACAAATTATGTATATTCTTATACAATATAATTTACTAATATCTGAGAAATATCCTAAAAACTTTCAATCCTATCTCAAATCCTTTCTCAAATCCTTTAGTTTGCCATCACATCAAAAATACGCAAAAATCTTAAATAATTTAAACCCTTCAGATTCAGATTTTATAATAAAAATTATGTTAAATGATAAACCAAGAAGTAGACAAATCTACTCTAAGTCTTGCTAAATGGGACTTTTAATCAGCAGAAAACTAAACTAGATTTTCGAACTTCCAAGTAAACTCATGTTTTGCTATAGACCCAAGGATTTCCCATGATGTCGTATCAAACTATAAAAATCATTAGATGAAATGATAAAGATAAAATCGGAACATCAGCTATGAAGAAATCTATACTTATTTAAGAGAATTAATGAAGCTGACGAAGATTATGTAAGGGCAATTTTTGATAGTATGGATGCAAACAATAATTACAAAGTAAGTATTGATAAATTTTTAAATGCATAATATATAAATAAAAAGTTGGAGTTTTTATAAACAAAGCTATGGGATAGGTGATATAAGGGGTTTTGATAAAGTTATATTTAATTTAGAAATAAAATATTACCTTAGTAATTATTACATTACGTATTCATTTTGAAGTATATACAATATGTATATTATCACTTTGAATAACTTAAGTGAATGCAATATACAATATTAGTAAACATTTTGTATAAATTACTAAAAATGTATTCAAAATTTTAACATCCACTTTATATATAAATAAAACATCATTTTCCTTTATTATATATTTAATTATAGCATCACTACTTGTAACAAGGGCATAATACCATATTAAAACTAAAAATTCAGAAATTGTCTATAACTATACAAAAAAGCATAAAATTTTTATGATCTTTTTAAGATTCTTATTCCACTACTAAAACCCTACAAGATTTATTTTTAATTAAATCTTCATTTCTTTCAATGATTATAAAAGCCATAGTTTCTAATCTAAAAAGTTAATTTTATCTGGGTTCTGTTGAATGCCTATACTAAACAGGGTTTTTTACCATAAAGAAAATCTTATAATCCAAATAGTTTTCCTTTAAAATTTTGTATATCTCTATATTAAAATCTTAAGTTAAATAGCTTGCTATGCAATAAGTCGATATTCCTATTAAGATCCTAAAAATAAACTTTTTATTTAATCCTTTTATATATCCCTTAACCATCAGGATCCAATGTAAAGTATTATTTATAAAAATCCATTGTTCTAGTGACAATAAAAAATCTATCACATAAGATAATCGAATGCAAATTTTCCTTTTGCATCCAGAGTATATCAAAAGTTGGATTTTATTTGAAAAAATATAAAAAAAAATCTAGTTTCTACTAAAAACATTTTTCGTGATTTCTTAAATACAACTACTCTATTGAAAACTCTAAATCCAACCTGTAAACAATATAAAGAACCTTATATTTTTTTTTTTGTATTCCATAAATAGGATAAAAACTTTTCAAGGTATGAAAAGGTGAGAAAACACTTAAATTATGTGAGTTAAATTTATTATTTAGTATATTAATCCACAACCAAATTGTTTTCAACTCCTTTAAATTCGTGATCTCGCTTATGGCGAGTTAACATGCATTTGTTTCGATAGCTTTTTCCACAGATTGTGCAGGAATAAGGTTTAATGTTTGAATGTATGTTAAGATGTTCCTTCAGATTCTCATAATCAATAAACTCTTTATTGCAAATAGAGCACTTGCCAATTTTCTTCTTCAAGTGATTAACATTTATATGTCTTATCAAATTATATTTTGTCTGATATTCTTTATAGCATCCTTGATACATGCAGCAATACATTCTAACTCTGAACTCTTCAAGTGGTTCCATTGTAATATTTATATTCCATTTGATTACTCCTAGGGCTTTTATCATTTTTAGCCACTGGCAATTACTGAAACAATATTTTTAGGCACTCACTGGTAAAAACTTACTTTTTTTGTTTAATCGAGCTCTGCTGAACTTGAGAAAATTTTGCTTGAAATTCGAGATTATGGAAATTTAATAAGGAAATAAGAGAAATTAAAGATAAATTCTAAGTAAATACCTTATTTTTTTTGGGATGGTTATGATTTGGAAAAAAAATATTTTGAAAGTTTATTAAAGGAAATTATGAGTTTAGATGATTAGATATTGCTGTGAGAATGATTTTATTTAATATTTAATGAATGGGTTATAAGGAATTTTATGGGTTTTGCATTTATAAAAAATCTGTTAAAATTTTTCATAGAATATCTATAAACAATTGACTACAGTATTATTTTTAAATTTCTATACACAAGTTTGTAAGATACCTAAACTCTAAACAAATTTAGCAAATTCTTTTCATAAAATATGATATAATTCATTTAATTACCAATCCTATCAAAGACAAACAAATTCATAAATAATAACTAATCTATTCTATAATCCTCAAGACCAACTATGACTTTTTTCGTCCCTTCTTCACAAACTTGTAATCCAAGTAAAGGTAAACACTTAAAAAACTTATCAAACGACACCAAAAGCCTATCTTTAACAAGTTTAACTAAATTCAACTCTAACCCAAGCACATCCCATCCTCTAACCAATCTCAAATACATTATATTATTTCCCAAATAAACTAAACACGTATAAGTAACCCCATCAATTTTAATCTTCCTTTTTTCAACCAAATTCTTTAGTTTATAAATAAGATTTTTTCTTACCAAAAACCCTTTAAGTAAACCTATAATTTTATCAATAGCTTTAACTGAATTGTATATCGGCCTTGAGAAATCAAAAAAACAAACATCAGATTCTTTTATAATAAGCATATTTCTCAATACATAAGATCCTAAAGGGACTAGGTATTTTCTATCAAGACCAGTTTTATCACATAAAGTTGTGATATCTATAGAAAACTTATTTAAATTACCTATTTCGCTTCCTTTGCGTATATAAAAATTAACGATTTCCTCATTTGTCAAACTCATTGAGATTTGGTATAAACGATCGTTTGTATAAAGGCATGTTCTGAAAATAATTCTATCCCCATAATCAGCACTGACAACTGATTTTCCACGTAGGACTATTCTATTATAATCTAAACTTTTATTATTTGCCTTATCATTTTCTGTTTCCTGTTCATTTTCTATATCTTTAATATCTTCATTTATAGTATCTGATTTTTGAATAGGTGATCTTTGTAGTACTTCAGACATTTCAGGAATATCAGAATATTCAATAAATTTCCCCCCTTGAGCTTCTAATATTGACATAGTTTTTTCATCTATAATAAAACTATGTTTTTCTGAACCAGGGTCTTCACTTTGTGTAAATTGAGTAAAAGCCATTAGTAATTGATTATCTTTTAAATATAAGTTTTTTAGTGTGTATTCAACCACTTGATGGGTGTTAATTTTGACTTTACAGCATTTTTTTTTTATATATGAAATATCTACTAACAAAGGCCAAAAGGTATTTAAAGCTGAAAATCCTTCTATAAATATTGAACTTTTTTCTAAATAGTTTATTATAGAAATTTTCAGTTTCAATGGGTTTTCAGCGATTTCTAACACCCAATCCCCTGAAAAAACTACTTCTAATGGATATACCATTGGGAGGTTTAAAAAAATTTCCCCATCATTACAACTAAATAGGCAAACAAGAAAACTGGGGTTAATATCAACATTGAAATCCACAAGTTTTTTTATATCCGCCATTTCAAAGATATGTAAATTATCCATAAAGTTTACTTGAAGTCTCCATCTTGGGTATTTTCTTTGCACATTTATATACCCTGTATAATTATCAGTAAAAATATAGGCTTGTGTCAATAAAATATTTTCTTGAGGTTCAAGGACTAATTGATTGTTTTTATAATTAATACAAGGTTCAATATTTTTTTCTATATAATCAAGAACTGGGATATTTTTATCTAATTTAAATTCTCCTATGATTTTAGATGTTGAGTTGATACATACAATTTCTAAGGACTTTGATGATGATTTTAGATAGTAGGATATAGAAAAATTTTCCATGTTGAAATCAATGTTTGAAGATAAGACACAGAGTTTTTTTTCTGGAGGAAGTTCAGGCTTTTGTTCTTGTGGGTCTATTTTTTCTATGATTTCTTCAGAGTTTTCTTGTGAATTAAAAGATGGGTTTATTTGCTCTTTAGAGTTATTTTGTAGGGTTATTGGATCTATAATATGGTTTAAATGTTCATCTGGGGAAAAACTTATGCATTTATCTTGGTTTAAATCATTAGGTATGTCTGAGTATCCTAAGGAACTTTTGTGTTTTAAAATGCTTGGAATCCTTGGAGAATGGTTAGGACTCCTTTTTTTATGCAAGCTTATTTCTTTTGAACTTTCTCTTCTCATGATTCCATCATCAGAGTTTTCTTTCATCTCCTCAATATTTTTGGCCGATTTGTTTCTGGTAGGTGAAATACTCATGTTACCCCCTTGAGTAATTTTAAAATTATCTGTGTTTATCTGCCTTAAGCTCATAGCCTGTTGAGAAAATGGTACTTGGCTGATAAATTTTTCATTATTCAGTCCATAAAACAACATATTATTCCCAAACCCTTGTACAATCTCCATATTCTTCTTTGGTTTCTTTACAATAACAGGTTTTTTCCTAATCTTAAAATTATTCTCTGATAATTTACTTTTAAAATTTCCATAACTAGAAAGCCTTTCTATCTTTTTAGTATTCCTATTCAGCCCAAAACTATCTTTAACAATATCTTTCGTTTTTAAATTCAATCCTCCGATACTAATTTTATCCTTTCCCCGTTTTTTACCTAAATCTTTATTTCCTATTTTACCACTTTTTATTAATTTCAAACTATCCTTATCTGAAATCTCAGACCCACGTTTACTTTTTAACACCCATGCCATTTTATCATCATTTTTTGTATTTAATTCTTTCATACTTTCATATGCAATAACGAATTTATTTAATAGTTTCATATCTGGATTATCAAAGTTCCTTTCAATAATTTCTAAAGCTTTTTTATACCATATTTCAGCTTCTTTATACTTTTTTAAATACTCTTCCTCTGTGCCTATATTATAAAAGTTCACAGCTTGCAAGAGTTTTATTGAAATCTGAGCTTTTTCTGATACAGTTTGTGAAAGAAGATTCTCAAGTAAAATTAAAGACTTTAAAGAAATTTCTATTGATTTGATATGCTCTTTAAGTTTTGAATATATTGATGATAATTTGATTAAACATTTCGCTTCGGTTTCTTTGTTGTTGATTTTTTGGGCAATTTTTATAGCTTTTTCAAGATAAGTTCTAGCTTCGGTATAGAGTTTTTGCTTTTTGTAGTATTTTGAAAGCATTGTATACATTTCTAAGAGAATTTTGATTGCAGGGTTTGTGTCTTCTAAATATGCGAAATAGGACAGGATTGATAATGCTTGGGGGAAGTTTTGATCTTTTAAGGTTTTATGGAATTTACTCAGGAAGGCTGAAAGTAGTATGGATTGGTCTTTGGATTTATGCTTTAGAATTATTTTTGCTAAGTGTTCGAGAGTGGATTTTTCTGTGTTTAATTGATGATCCATAGGTGTTATATTTAATTGTAAGGTTGTGAGAAAAGAATATAATGAATTTTACATTAAATTTGTTGATTATCGATTTTATGGGATGATAGTTAATGAGGATAGTTGATAATAATTGGTGTTAACTTTTAAGGTAGTTGTGTTAAAATGATTAATAGGTTTGAATTAGAATAAATAGGATGAGCTTTAATGTGTTTCATTTTTAAGAAAATTTAAGGAAATAAAGCTTGTTTTGGTATATAAAGTTTATAAAGAGGATTTATTATTAGGGATATAAGTTTTTATATTGAGTATTAGGTTTAGGGAAATACAAAATATTTTTTTTTGATACAAATTTGTGTGAATTGAATACTTATTTAAGAAAAAAATCTTTAAATGCATTCATTATTATGTAATTTATATATCACACTATTTAAAGCGATGCTTATTAGCTACTAGTTAATTATTAGTATTAATATTGTTATGGACAACAAAAAGCTGAATTTCATTCCAAAATAATCACCTTAAATTAAATATTTATAATCAACAAGTAAAAATCCATGCAATCTTAAGTGTTATTATATAATTTTATCTTCTTAGACTATAAAAATGCCCGCATTTTTGTCTGTGCAAATTTGTAGAACGCTTGCAAATTAAAAAATATTTATAAAAATTATGTCTGAGGAAGATTCTTCACTTAAAGTTCCAATAATTGGTTTCCATCAACCTGATAGGAACTCAAAATATGTAGAATATACAACAAAAACCATTCCAGATGCAAAATTTCACTTCCCAAAGGAATTCTCTGAAGATCCTAGCGAAGAGTCTGTCTTATCTCGTTTCATCAAACTTTCTCTTCCTGCGGATATAGAACTAGCTAAATTACACGGTAGATGCAAGCGTGTTTATAACCTAAAATATCCAAAAAATAAAGAACCTTTTAAAGCTGAAAAATGCCCTTGCTGTGGTTTTGAAACAGGAGAAAAATTCAGTATTATGGATAAACCTGATATATTCTCTCAACTCGGAGGAAGTTATCCATTATTTTTTTATACAGGAAGATATCTTGGGTGCAGTCTGTTTTTTACATTTTTATTAGTAGGAATTGCTTGTTCAGCAACATTAACATCTAGTTCTTCACCATATATTCTTGTAGATAAACATGATGGCAAAGAAATTGAAACTAGTGGATTTGTCAATAATTCGTCTTTTAGTCAGCCTTGTCAAACTATTGAAGAAAATCAAAACGTTATTTTCAATATCACAGGTAATAATATTCAAGAAAATTTGTATACTGATAAAAGAGAAAGAAATCTTGGTATAATAGATTCCAGTGATGATATTTTTAGTTTCAGTAGCAAAAACAATCCTTCCATTCCAAAGTGGCATCCAATTCTTCATTGTGTGGCTCTCATACTTTTAATGATAAGTTTTATAGGTTTCTACTGTTTTATTTTTAATAAGGCATCAGAATACGACAATGAACTAATAACATGCTCTGATTTTTCTCTGTTTATTGTAGGTTTGCATAAAGAATATAAAAAAACAGAACTAAGAGATTTTATAATAAAAAGCCTAAAAGATTATGGTCATGAAGCTGAAATTGTAAGCATAACATGTGGGTATAAATTCCAACAGTTCAATGAAGCTTCACAAAGTGTTGCTAAATGGCTTTTCAATTTGAATTTTGTCAAAGCTTATAAAGAAGCAAATAATGGCAAACTTCCAACAAAACGAGTGTTTTTCTTCTGGAAAAAAAATTATAAAGATGAAGATCAATGCTATGAAAAAGCAGAAAAATATAGAAATCTACTTAAAATACATTCGAAAGAACTTAAAAATAAAAACGTTTCATCATGTGCTTTTGTTACCTTCAGGACAACTACTCAAGAAAAAGCGGCTGAAAGATTATGGAGACTTTCAATGATTAGAAGAAACATTTATATAATCTCCCCATGTAAAATCGCCCCAAATCATTTTTATTTTAATGGAAGTGATCCTAAAAATAAAACTTTTTTATTAGTTCGAAGAGCTCCTGAGCCTAAAGATATTTATTGGGAAAATCTAGGTAAGTTTACTTGGAAAAAAATATTTTCAAAAGGAACTGCGTTTTTTTTCTCTGTAGTGATTCTTGGAGTGTGCTTTTCAGTTATTGTTATTTGTACTGCTATACAGAATAAAAGTTCTAGCTCAGGCTTTACTATTAAAAACTTTTTACTTGGTAACTTTATTTCTTTTACTCTTACTATTGCTAACAAAGTTGCACCTATAGGGTTTAGATATTGTTCGAAATTTGAGAAGTATTTGACATGGAGCTTTTTTGGGATTTCTATGCTTGTAAAACTTTTAATATTTTTTATTTGTGCGAATATAATACTTCCTGCAATCGTGCATAAGAGCATGAAATTCGATGAGTTTGCAACTTCTATATATTCTGTTATTTACAGTACAACAGTTGTTGGACCTGTTATTGATTATATAAATGTACTTGGGCGGATTAAAAAAATAAGACAACAAAGACTTAATGTAAATGAAAAAACAATTTCCATGAGCCAATTCGAAGCCAACGAGATATTTGAAGGGGATGAAGTAGAACTCTCAGAAAGTTTCGCAAGTATTATAAAAAGTTTTGGTCTTTGCCTTTTCTTTGCCCCTGTAGTCCCTATGGGTTTAATTATAGGATCCTTTGGTATGTTTCTCGAAGTATACATTTTCAAGTTAAGTTTAATAAAAGATAAAGCAATGCCTCGTTTTGATTCAGAAAATCTAGCAATAGCAGCTCTACATGTAATTCCTTGGTGTTTTATTCTATATGCTGTTGGGATAATATTATTTTATTCAAGTTTATATGAAGATCTTTATGTTTTATATGTTGTAATGCTTATAATATCGATATGCTTTACACTTATTTGCTATACAGGAATAATTCACAGGACCTTCAATCTTTTAGATAAAAATGATCCTAAATGCGATTATTTCGATTATTATAAGAATTTTACAACAGATTATGATAGAGAAAATCCTATCACAGAAAAACAGGGGAGAATGAAATGGGAAAATTTTGAAAACACTCCTGAAGGAATACAAAATTTCTGTCAGATTACTGAGGATGTTATTGAAGCTAAAGATGCTCAAGAGAATTTCTTAGGATTTGCAGGGAATAGGAATTATAAAAATAATTTGCAAAATGCTAATGATTCAGCAGCGTATATGACAAGAAGGATTTCTGTTCCTAAATTAGTTATTAATTAGTTATTATAATATTTTTATTAGAGTAAATTCTTTTAGTTAGTTTTTTATTTGATTATTTAGAGTTTTGGTTTTCTAGATTACTTTTTGGTTGTATTTCATTATATATTTATTAGGTTTTTCTAATAAATTTCGCGTTGGATATTTTTAGAAAAAAAAAGATTTTAGTGCTTTTTCAATTCGATTTTTAGTCTTTGATTTCCTGCAACATTTTTCCAATTTTTTATAATTTTAGTTTTGAAAGCTGATACAATTTTTTAGAACTAGGGCGATTTTTCTTTAAATCTTATATTAAATAAATCTAGAAAAATACAATTTGAACTATTTGAAGCCAAATAGATGAAAAATAATTAAAAAGTTATTTAAAGTATTGAATTTAGGTAAAGCCTTTGTGATAATTTATCTTCCATGCCAAATGCTGAATTTGATTTTAGTTTACGTTCCTAAATTACTTTTTCATATACCTTTGCTTGATTTATTTTATATTTTTAAAAAAATTATTTGATAAGTCTAATAGTTATTTCAATAGGAACTTATCAATGTCGTAAATAGAAAAAATTATATTTTCTAAGATCTAAGTGTGTTTTGAACAACTTATAATATGCGGAATTCGTTATTTATATCAAAAAATCATGTTTAAGTTTTTATAATTATTTTTGGAGGTTGCCATAAACTTATGTAAAGTAGTAGGTAAATTTTTTTTTGATTCTAATGAAAGTTTAAAGAATATATGATTTTCAGAGATTATCATTCTTGAATCATTCCTTTCTAAGCATTCTGTCGTAACCAAATGATATTCCGCTGCCAGATTTTTCATTCTGAAAATGGCTGTCTATGATAGAATCTGAATTTTTTTTAACATTTGACACAGCAGGATAACTTAAAAACACCTTCTATTCAACTTGCTCTCTGAAATTGCTTCATAGTGCATGGATCAATAAAGCTGTATAATTATCTTCTTTAATGTTTATATACTCAGGATCCTAAAATTCATCATTTCATTAGATCATGTTGAGTATGTGATATTCTCTCAAGAAATTCAAAATAAGACCTCAAATATCGTAATTGATGTTCATTATCTTTAGCAATTGAAGGCTTAAAACTCTCAACATAAAACTTCCTAAGCTTACCTAAAAAATTGGTAAACATAAAAAAAATTGGATAAGCTTTATTTAGCTATTGTAATACCTCGGCTTTAATCTTAAATTTGATTGGATGATTATTTATGGTGAATAATTATTAGATTTTGCCTAGGCTTATAATGTTAAAAACTACTTTCGCATTTCATATTATTGTATTTGTTGTAAAATCATCGATTCTAGTAGAGTATCGATTTAGCAAAAACTTTGGACAAGTATTTCATGATTATTCTGAGAATGGGTATAATGCTGTTAATGGATTAACTACAAGCCAGGAAAATGATGATACAATACCAACAGATCGAGGTGCTTATTTCGATACTAACGGCAATTGCCTCATAATCTTGACACCAAACACTCAAGTTTCAAAAATTTTGACTCTTGGGAATACTTTTACTGTAATGATGTGGCTATTTCCCTCAGATAAAGATTTTTTTGTTTTTCATCGAGCAAGTGCAGATGGATCAAATTATTTTTACTATAAACGATCAAAGAATAATAGTAATTTAGCCTACAAATTTAAAAGTGGATCTTTTACATCAGGGGAGACCGAAAGTGCATCCAACACTTTTATTTCTGGTAATTTTTACTTAGATATTTGGCAATTTCTTAGCCTTGTAGTCTCAGCCACAACAATAAAAATTAACTTAAACGGGATAAACCGCTTTACAGTTACAATAAATCCAAGTACACAAACTTGGTCTGAAGGATCAAATACTTACAGCATGTACATTGGTTATATTAAAGAATCACCAAAATCAATAAAAGGAATAGTCTATAATTTTATAATCCTCGATAATGAAGGTACAGATAGCACATATTGTGGATCAAGTTATACTGGATCAAATTGCTTAGTAGCATCCTGTACAGGTT
>MPUH01000121.1:0-101317 GCA_001970955.1 Stentor coeruleus
TCATTTTTCATTTTGTATTCATTTTCATTTTGTATTCATTTTGTATGCCTTGCCCTTATAGATCTTATTGTCCTATTGGGTCTATAAATCATACTAATATTAGACCTAATTTTAAAGAGCAATCAATACAGCCAAATATTTATAAAGAGCTAAGTTCAAATCAACAAATTTCTGCATTTTTTGTTTATGGCAGCGCTATTTTAATTGCAATTGCTATTTTTCTTTTTGTTTTACTAAAGGTGATAAGGCAAAGAATTAGTAAAATTGATATGTTTACTACTATTCATGATAGAGAAGTTGATAAGCCACTTATTCTTAAAAAAACGACTATTGGAGGCATATTTTCTGCTTTGTTTATAATTTTCATTTTGATTATTTTAGGGTTTAATACTATACAATATGTTTTTATGAATATTGAAGAAGACAATATGTTTTTATGAATATTGAAGAAGCTAAAACCCTTAAACCTATGTCTGTGTTTCAAAATGAAGTTACTAGTTTTACAGCTAATTTCAATGTTACTACTAGTTTTTATTATTATGGAGGAGAATGTTCGAATAGTTCAAAGACTGATATAATAATTGAGAATTCTGGAATTACAGGACAGTCTATAATCATGAATATTGAAAAAGAAAATAAAGCATGCATTCTCAATTTGATATGCAAAAAATGTGAAGTAAGTTCTGAAAGCAATATAATGTTTAAATAAATTGAAGAAAACTCTTATTCTAAAGCAATATCTGTAAACATCACATCTGAATCTTCAATACCTGAATCAATAAGCATGATAACCAAATATATTGTATCTGAAACTAACAAAATATTCATAGGACCTTCATCTTCAGAATTTTTTTATTCTTTTACTCCTTCAGTTTTCTATTCATCAATATCAAAATTCCCTGATTCACAAACTGGTTATCATTTATCAGAATATTCATCACCTGTACCTGGAACATCACATACTATAGAAGAATTGCCTGAAGTTGCTGGACTTTCTGTTTTAATAAATATTGATAGAAGAGATTATGGGCTTTTTACAGAAAGGTATAAAAAGAAAACTTTATTTATTATTTTTAGTGCTATGATTGGAGCTATTTCAGGAATTTTTTCTATTATTTTGGTTATAATGTTGATTGTAGAAAAAACCTATGAAAAAGTTACTGCAATTTTAGAAAATATTAGATTTTTTAACTTGTTAGTTGAAAAGAGGTTGAGATTACAAGCTTTTAGTGATGAGTATGAACATAAAGGCCTTATATTCCCAAAGTTTCAATCATAAAATGCCTTTTTCATAATAGGAAAATTAGATTAGATAATTAGATTAGATAATTCGTTTTGATAGTTTTTGTGTTAGATGTAAGGAGTTTGAATATTTAGTATCAAAATAAAGGCTATTCAGCTAGTCTAACCTTATTATAATTGCTAATTTTGTAAGTAGTTTAGTTAAGGTAAATATCTAATGTTTTGCTAAGAATCAAATTTTAAATCTCAGGTTGTATTTATGAAAATACTAAATTATGATATATTATCATAGTCTCAATAAAATAAAAAGCAAATTAAAACATAACTTGAAGCTTAGTCTCAGATTATTTTACACTTTGATTTAAATACGCTAGTAGAACCATTTCGATTTTAAAGCATAAAAAGCACATTTATTATTACAATTAACATTTTCATGGAAAAAAGAAAAGAGATAATCAAAAGGCTATTTGAAGAACTCCCAACTATAAAACCAAAAAACTACAAAGATAGAGAAGCCAAAGAATTATTTTTAGATCAGCTTGGTACTTTTATCTCATCAGGGGGTAGAAATATTATGATTGCTTATATTGGATCTCTTATATTTCTTCCTATGTTTTTAAGAAGTACACCTCGAAGTTTTATACGTTTTCCAATGATTTTAGGACTTTTAGGCTATCATGAAGATATATATTTTTTTGGCTCTCAAATGCAACTTTGTTTCAATGCGTATCATGTTTTAGACCAAATGAAAACTTTGAATGAAGAATCTTTAATACGTAAACTTGCAGAATCGTTAGAGACAAGCACAAAATAGATTAGAGTAACATAATTAATTAGGTTTATGTTGTGATTTATTCAAAAATAATACGTATTATAAAGTTCTTGATAATATCATAAATTAGCTTAGTATGTTTGATTAATCTATATTGTAAAAATCCATGCACTTAAGTTAACCAAATATATAGTGAGTTATTTCTTAATAAGAATAAAATATGTTATAAAAGTTCAATTTTAATATCAAACTATATTTGAAAGAAAATGCATAAATAAGGAAATAAATGTATACAAGCATTAATAGTTAGTTAAGATTTAGATTTATTAGTCAAAATACTATTTCATAAGAAAATTTAAAGTTTTATATATAGTTTGTAATACTAGTTTTTATGAGATTTATATTTATCAACAATATTTTAGAGTGAGATGCGATAATTTAAAATTTATTAACTATATAAGCACTTTAATCATCTATTATTTATTTCACATATCTCTATTATTATAATCCTATAAATTTTTGTAAGTTTAAGCATTATTTATTTCACATATCTCTATTATTATAATCCTATAAATTTTTGTAAGTTTAAGCATCTAACAAATTTTCACCATTTTTCTGGAGACTTTATTATAAATGTTAGGATCATACTACGCAAACAACCCTCAGCCTTCAAAATCATCAAAAGTTATTCTTATCAGCGGACTTCTTGTTCTAGGGATAATTGGATCAGTAGCTTATCTATATAAATCCCCTTCTTCAAGACTTATTTCATTATACGAAGCTGAAGAGCGTGAATTCCAATCCTTCGTTGTTACCTATAATAAAAACTATGATTCAGATCAAGAATATTTTACCCGTCTGAGAGTATTTTTAGACAACATGGCTTACATTAGAGTTTACAATTCCATGGACCAAAACCTAGTCCTTGGTGTAGGCCCATTCGCAGATCTTACATCAGAAGAATTCAGAAGTAGATTCATCCCTAAATCAATAGAAAATACTGCTGAACCTTTTGAAGACTTTGCAGGACTTACTGCACCAGCTCAAGTTGATTGGAGAACTAAAGGTGCAGTTACTCCAGTTAAAGATCAAGGCCAATGTGGAAGTTGTTGGTCATTCTCAGCAACAGGTGGAATGGAAGGTGCTTGGTTCCTTGCTGGTCATACTCTTGTATCTCTTTCTGAACAACAACTTATGGACTGTTCAGGAGCATATGGTAATGATGGTTGTAATGGTGGTTTTTATAGACAAGCATATTCTTATGTTATTGCTAATAAAGGAATAACCTCAGAATCTAACTATCCTTATACTGCTAGAGATGGTACTTGTAATAAAACAAAAGCTTCTCAATTCGCTGCAAGTATTTCAAGCAAAGTTAATGTAGCTGGGGATAATCCTACAGCCTTACAAAATGCAGTTGCTCAACAACCAACTTCAGTATCTGTTGAAGCTGATCAACCTGTTTGGCAACATTATACTAGTGGAACTATTTCAGCTAATTGTGGAACAAATCTTGATCATGATGTTCTTGCTGTTGGATATGATACAACTGCTAGTCCTCCTTATTGGATTGTTAAAAACTCTTGGGGAACCAGTTGGGGATTGGCTGGATATTTACAGATTGCGATTAGTACTGGAAAAGGAGTTTGTGGAATCAATATGACTCCTGGATATCCTGTTGTTTAGAATAGATAATTTAGTTTTTTTGAAAAAATTCGGAAATTTTGTTAGTAGAATTTAGTTAGGAGGATTTTAGGGCTTTTGTGTTAGAGATTTTAGTTGTAAATGAGTTTAGAGATATTTTGTTGTTGTTTTTAATGAAATTAGAGTTTTTTTTGTTAAGGTTAAGAATTTTTGAGAAAAAAAATTGTTTTAAATATGCTTGCAGATAGTTAGTTAATAAGAATATTATTTTTTTAATATTCTCTGAATAAATAGTTAAATAATTATTGTCGCATTGTAATCGAGTACAAGGAGAAAAAATATTATTTGTCTAGTACGAAAATAAATTTATAATTAATATGAAAGATAAATTTGTGTTATTACTTTTTAAAGCTTATTACAGACAAAACGTTTACTAATTTTATAAAAAAAAATTATTGCTATAAATTCATAATAGACTAATCTATTATTACTTATTTATTCTAAGTTATTATTCTTAAATACCTGCAAAAATATAAAAATTGTTTTATCATATTTACACACTATGATGATAATACTAAAATAAAACCTTGTGACTATGGCAGACTTGGGTCAGCAACCCCATAAGTTTATCTGTAAATTTCAGTACTTAAAAAAGTTCATATTCATAAGAATCTAATACTATTAAAAAGTTTTTTTTTTTTACAAATAGATAAATGCTTACAAAAAAAAAATAGTATATGTTTCTCTAGCCGCTAATCAAGCTAAAAAACTTTATCAACTTCCCAATCAGTAAAATCTTCTCAAAAATACAAATTCTAAACCAAAAAAAATATACACTTGGAAAATATCTTAAAAATATCTTAAACTAATAAATGGATATCTTTATCGAACTCAAGTGTATATGTTGCGAACAAGCATTTATCCCTTCTCATTCAACTGATTTCATCCTCAAATGCACACATTTTAGATGTGGTCCATGCTCAGGATATGAAAGAAGATGTCCATTAGACAACATATGCCAAATGTATTCAATCCCTTCACTAGATTCAGAAAAAGACTTTGAAGCATTTAAAGGATCTCTACAACTTGCATGTAATTTACATAAAAATGATCTAGAATGTTATTGTAAAACATGTAATGAAGCTATTTGTTATAAATGTGTATTATATCATAAAGAACATGAAATACTTGAAGAACATGAAATGGAAGATATAGAAGATGATGTTGAAAGAGAAATTCAAGAAGCGAAATGGTCAACATGGAAAAGACATAGCTCTACTAGTTTAGCTTATAAAAGAATTCACACAAAATTGTTTGAAATAAACTCTGAATACCAAAAGTTTGGGGAATATTGTCGTCAAAATTGTCTTGAGAAAATAGATTACGCTAAATGGATTCTTGATTACGAACGGGATATATTTGAGAGTATAAACAACACAAAGTTTAATGACATTATAACACAATTTGATATGAATTACGAAATTCTTAATCTTTTTGAAAACATAATAAAAGTCGCAGACAGGAAAAAAAAATTAGTGTCAGAACTTACGACAAATCTTTTAGTTTTACTTAATAAAAAGCTTTTGGAACTTCCTGATTTATCACTTGTGATTAAAGATCCATCTGATGTGAAGGCTGCACATTATTCTTTGTTGGATGATTATATTTCTTTAGAAGAACATAGATATTTTTACTATAAAATACATGGAAAATAATCTGTAATTTGTATATTTTTTTTTCTAACTATTATATATATATGCGTTTTAAACTCAATCTGTTAAAAAATCTGATAATTGTTTTGGTTTATTTTTTCTATAATAGCTCAGTAAAATATTACTGATATATAGTTTGATTGTTGAATTTATTATTGGAGCTCCTATACACTCTTTTCTATATCTTCATAAAATCTTACAATAGCAATAATATCAGTCAACTTTATGCTATCAACACTCTCAAATTAGGTATTTCTGTTCAAATTTCTATTTTAATCCTATTCGCGAATAGTATAAGATGTTTAAAGTTTATTCCAGCAACATGCGGCCATTAACAATAGTGATAAATTGCCTATAAAGTACCCTAAAATC
The DNA here is from genome assembly GCA_001970955.1 of Stentor coeruleus. Taxonomy (NCBI): domain Eukaryota; phylum Ciliophora; class Heterotrichea; order Heterotrichida; family Stentoridae; genus Stentor; species Stentor coeruleus. The sequence continues at coordinate 5,743 of MPUH01000121.1, forward strand.
TATTCAAATTACCCTCTTCACCTTAAGCTATATAAATCAAAGGCATGAAATAAAACCTCATACCCAGTCAGAAGTTTATTTTTTATATATTTCTCTGGTTTATTTGACATCATATATATGAGAAGTTTTCTAGGGCTAAAGCGTTCCTTTGCTGATAAAATTCCACTTCAGCACAAAGAAACCCCACCTATGCCAAAATACCTCACTGATACCTACTGGTGGGCATATATACATCCAAATGCGGTGTGGTTTTTCGAGCGCCAGTGGATTGTAAATCTTATCTTATGGGGTAATTTTTACAAACTACGTGACTTAGCCCTTAGAGAATTTAAAGAACCTTCTAAGCTCCTTCAGGTTGCTTGTGTTTACGGCAACTTTACACAAGAACTTGCAAAGACTCAGCCTAAGTCAGAAATCCATGTAGCAGATGTAGCTCAAATCCAATTGGCTAATCTTAAGAACAAAACTGCTGACTTGAAAAACGTAACTTTACATCATCAAGACGCTACGAAACTTGAGTTTACAGACAGTTCTTTCGACAATGCCATTGTTTTCTTTTTACTACATGAAATGCCTGAAGAAGTTAGAAAAAAGTCAGTGCAAGAAGCAATAAGAGTTGTCAAACCTGGGGGCAAAGTTGTATTTGTAGACTATCACAGCCCAAGCAGACTTAATCCATTAAGATATGTGATGATACCTATACTAAAATATCTTGAGCCATTTGCTCTTGACCTCTGGAAAGCCGAAATTAGACAGTGGCTTCCTTCGGTAGCATCCATCAATAAACAGACATATTTCGGAGGACTATACCAAAAAGTAATAGTTATAAAATAATTGGATTAATTATTACCGAGAACTAATAAACTTTGCAAAAATAGCCTGTGTATCCAAGATGGTTGTGATTTATCTAGTAACACCTTCGAAATTTGATTCTTTCGTTTTTTTATACTAAAAATTTGTTTTGGTTTCTCAGAACATTCATTTGCCATAGTAATAAGTGCTTCTTGAATCTCTTTCCATTTCTTCATACAACGTGTGCCATGCTTTTCTAGATTACAACATTTGTAATTAAGCTTAATGCACAAATTATCTGGTGACTCGTCTTCAAATACTGAATTGATATAGTCTGCTAAGATATTTGGATCATTTTTAGATGAATTTGCAAATGATTTAAGTGTGGAAAATATTGATTTGATTGAATTTTTTCTTTTCAGATGTCCACATTTTTCGCTTAGTTCCTGTTTAATAATCGCAGGAGTATCTTGTTGGGAACTAAGATCACAAGTTGACCAAGAGTCAGGGGAAGATTTATCGTCAATTTCATAAAAGTCCATTAATAATTACCATAAATACTTTAAGTATAAATATATATTTATTCAAATATTATGAATAACTTCATATTTTATAAGTTTTTGATACTACAACTTAAATTCAATGTGATTAATTATATAAACTAGCTACACAACTTTTTTAGAAACTTGATATTAGTTTACTTTAAGCTAAAACTGAGGATATCTTTAGGAAAATGCTAGATACAGTTATCTTTAAAATTCATGTGCAATTTTAAGTATAGGTATGTAAAGTTAAAGTTTTGTTATAAATAAGAATCTATGTTCCTTTTATTATTATTCTTAATCAATTACAACTAAATATAGTATAAAATTTTATTATTATTTTTTTGTTTAAATTATACCATTATGGTATATTCTGTATAAAGCCAAAAAGTAAAAGAAATTATGTAAATTAAGGCAAATTATTAGAGTAAGAGATACTTTCATTGTATTTTAAGTAACTGGGCTCTAATATTTGGTTTTGGTTATAGTAAATTTTATTAAATAAAAACATCAGAAATTAATGTATCAAGCCTTAATACAATTATAAACTATATAATTATGTTATTAAATCATTAAAAAAGCATAAAGGAATAGAAATCATGTGGTTTATTCGGAAAATATTTTATATTTATATGCTTTTATTATATTTAGGTATAAAAATGAAAAGATTGTTTTAATTTATCAAGCAGGGTTTTTAAAATCATCAGTATGATATTTAAGATAAGGAATGTATACAAACTTATAAGCATATTCTTGTAGTAATAATACGATAATTTATACTTTTATATTATAAAGCATTTTCATTTCAGTATAAAGTGTCCATATTTTATATTCATATTACTTTGGTAAAAGTAGTTTAATTAGGACTTCTGATCTGCGCTTTCTAGTTTAGCTAGCTCCGCTTTTACTTCTTTATATCTCTTGTACTCATTTTCTACTGGGGATATATCCTTATGGTATCTAATTCTTCTATGATTTGTTTGAGAGAATTCAAGTTGGAAATTATGCAAGATCGCTTTAAGTTCACTTCTTTCTTTACGTAGTTCTTCAACTCTTCGTACCGTTTCTTCCTTCGACATTCTTTTAGGTTGTGGTTTTTCATTAGCTCTTCTCGAAAGAGATAATTTAAGTTTCTTATAATAAACATATAAGGGTCTCATTGGTTCTTTTTCTTCTCTTTTAGGTACTCTACCAAACAAATTTTTGAAGTTGTTATCATAGTTTTTCAACTCATTTTTAACTCTTTTTTTCTCTGCCACTAACTCTTCATAGCTTTTATTTCCAAGATCTCTACCATTTGTAGCAGTGTAATCAATTTTAAGTTTCCTAAGAGACTGCTCCAATTTTTGCTTACCTTCCACTCTAACCCAATCACTACTATTAGGGGGAGGTAAACTTGTAAGACTAGCTCTCATTTGTTCTTCAATTTCTTTGCATTTTCCTCTAAATAAAGAAGAAACAGTCCCAGTAAGTATTTCATTCAAGATATCGTACTCCATAGATATATTTATATAGTTTTGCTTCAATCAGCATTATCTGAATTAGCACATATGGGGTATGAATATTTAATGTTTTAATATGATATACTAATGGACTTGAAATTTAATAATTCACTTTTCAAGAACAGATTGACCAATGCAGCAGTTAAACCAAAATTAAGACTTGATTTTTTTGAGATAATTGTTAAATCTTGCAAAAACTGTGAGAATATCGAACTAAATATCCCTGAAACGTTGATTAAAAACAACTACACTGGGAATATAAATCTTATTTTTACTACAGAAGAAGGTACTTTATATTGTAAAAAGAATGCTAAGCCTGAATAGTAAGTTTTATTTAGTGAGCAAAGGTTTATGAAGAGATGTTTTTATTTTCAGAGGCCAATGGCTCCAGTCACTGTTGTTAAAAACCAAACAGGGTTGCTGGAAACAACAAAGTCTATTATGAATATTAAAGACTGCTACAATATTTGGAAAAAAACTACTGAGGAAATATGTGTGGTACAAAGGTATATTTACCCACAAAATAACCAAGTATGCAAGTACAGAGTAAAATTCTCAGTACCAGACAATTCTTTTATACAAAAAATTATGAAAAATCCAATAAACGTCTTAGGAAACAGAGCAAACGAACTTACTCCTATAAAAATTTTCCGCAATCTTGATGAAGACGACAAGTTTCTAGTTAAAAAACAAAATTTTGGAGATGAATCAAAAGTTACAGATGAAAAACTGAAAACCCAAATGCTTGCTTTGAAAAAAATTATTGAATTTGAAGAAGTAAAAAACCATAGTTTAAGTGTTATAGTCGCTGATTTTATACAAGATCATGAAAAGAAATTTTATTTTATTGAGATGGTGGATTACAGTTATCAAAGCTCGTTGCCAAAAGATTTTACGAAAAAAAAAATTAAAATTAAAAGGAAAGCCCGATTTCCACCTTTGGTAAAATCTTTACCAAATCTTGATGTGAGTAGCAATAAAAGTTTTATTCATGCAAAAATTAAAATTTTGAAAGGAGTTGATTGAGAAAAATATTACTTTTTTTGGATAATAGGCTAGATGGAAATAAAATAATTTAAGATATGGATATAGAATAGTTATTTTATGATATTGGATATTGTTATAGGTTTTATTTTTAGTTTTTTAGATAATAATTTAAAGATTTGTATTTTGTAATGGGTTGCATAAGTTTTGAGATTTTATTTGGCTTTTCTTTGCAATTTAATGGCAAATTAGTAATTTTTGTGTATAGGAAGGACTTTTTGTTATAGGAATTATTGTAGGAAGTATTATTTTATTAAAATTATCAGTTTTTTTTGTTGGTATAATCATAAAATAGGTTTTAAAATTCAATATGCTGCAAATTTATAATAAAATATATTAGTGATTTAAACTGATAATCAAAGCAAAATTTCAATATCATTTTGAAATCATATGCGAAAAAATCTTGTTTATATTGTAATGATTCCAAGAAAAACAATTTCTATAAGTTGGAAATTATAACTATTGAACTAAAAGCTTACCAGTCACTTTGCTTTAATAAAAAATATCGTATTTAAAATGCATATTTCACAAAAATAGGTTAACTTAATAAATTTTATTTGATTTAACTATATTTTTATGATTTTTGTATAAATTCGTATTTATTCCTTTCTTAATAGCTGACTTCATAATCTTTTCATACTTAAAAATAAACTAACAAGGTTTTTTATTTTACTAGTATAAAAATTATCTAAAACATGCTTCTCTATAAGCTTCTCAAAATAGTCTCTCTTAAGTGAAATCATTTATAAATTCTATGATAAATCTACTAAAAGCTATTTAATATATAAATCTAATCCAATCTATTATTACATAAACATAAATTTAGTAATTTTTATAATAAAGTCCTATAAAGTGTTTTTTAAATACTTTAGATTTTTGATTAGATTAATAAATCGTCCCCCGATTAGGGACCAAGCTCCTTTTTTGTAGTTCGCTTTCTTGTTGTGTAAATGCTTTCTATAAAGTTTTTGATTAAGTTGTCAATGTTTTTTGCTTTTTTGGTAGTTTTTCTTTAATGATTTTTTCAAATTTTGTGATGTAGAGCACTATTTCATGTAATTTTAAGTCTTTAAGTTTTAAATACTTTAGAATAAATAATATTTCTCCTGATTACTTAAATTAATAAATCTTCAACACTAGTCATTTATATATTACAATATACCTAGAAAAAAATATCATAAAAAACTCTCTATTTATGTAAATCTAAAAAATGCTCTTATGGCTTTATATAAAATAAATGGAAGGAGAGAACTTATTTGCTCATGTGCAATATGTAGCTCCACCATCTATTCCAGAACTTGCTAAACGTTGTTTTTTAGATCCTTCACCAGAAAAAGTTAATTTAACACAAGGTGCATATCGTACTAACGAAGGAAATCCTTATGTTTTCAATTCAGTAAAAGAAGCAGAAAGAAGAATATTATCTGACCCGAATTGTAACAAAGAATACACTCAGCCTCCAGGTTTAGACATTTTCCGTAATCTATCATCTGAATTTATTCTAGGAAAATCATCCCCTGCTTTATTAGAAGAACGTGTTGTAACTTATCAAACAATTTCTGGTACTGGAGCTCTTAAAATAGGTCTTGAGTTTTTAAAAACTCATTTGAATCCTCCAGCAGTTTATGTTAGTGACCCAACATGGCCAAATCATGGTCCTATAGTTGAAAAAATTGGAATCCCATTAAGAACATATCCATATTGGAACCAAACAAAGTGTGAAATGGAATTTGATAGTATTATAAGCACTTTATCATCTGCTCCAAAAAACTCTGTGATTATTCTTCATGCTTGTGCTCATAATCCTACTGGTATTGATCCTACTAGGGAACAATGGGAAATTATTGAACAGGTTATGAAGGAAAAACAATTAATACCATTTTTTGATGCGGCTTATTTAGGATGGGCTACTGGTGATTATGATAATGATGCTTATGTTGTAAGAAAATTTATAAATGACGGTTTTCAGTGTTTTATAAGTCAAAGTTTCGCTAAAAACATGGGAATCTATGCAGAACGAATTGGAGCTTTACACGTTATATGTGCTAATAAAGAAACAGCTGTAGCTGTTCATAGCAATATATATGGAATTGTTTTCACAATGTATCTTAATCCACCAATTCATGGTGCGCTTATTGTTACTAAAATTCTTTCTGATTCAGAACTAACTGAACAATGGAAAACTGAATTAAGGTCAATAGTTCAAAGACTAAAATCACCAATTCATGGTGCGCTTATTGTTACTAAAATTCTTTCTGACTCAGAACTAACTGAACAATGGAAAACTGAATTAAGGTCAATAGTTCAAAGACTAAAAGATATAAGAGTTTGCCTTGTTAATGAATTAAAAGCTCTAAATATTTCAAGCGACTTTAGCTTTGTTGCAAATGGTACAGGCATGTTTAGTCTATTAAATCTTACACCAGAGAAGATATAAGAGTTTGCCTTGTTAATGAATTAAAAGCTCTAAATATTTCAAGCGACTTTAGCTTTATTGCAAATGGTACAGGTATGTTTAGTTTATTAAATCTTACACCAGAACAATGCGAAAAACTCTTAAATAATAGAAAATGTTATCTTCCGCCTTCAGGAAGAATTGCTGTATGCGGAATAAATACAAGCAATGTTGCGTATTTAGCGAAATCAATAAAAGAAGTAGTAGATGCGCCTAAAGAGGATTAAATTAGGTTTAGTTTAATATAGGGTTTTAATTATGAACGGCTTTTTCTTTTAACATGAACATTTCTCGATGGTTTCGCTGCTTGTTTTGTTTTAGCTTGGGCTTCTTTGAAGTGTTCAAAATCATACTCTTTATCAATATTCTGTTCAAGAGTAAACCTTTTTTTCAAAGGTCTAACTACACTTGTATCTAGAACATAGTTTTCCATATATTCTTTAAAAGGTTTAAATGTTCCTCCAATCCTACACATTAAATTTCCATTGAAAAGCATTAAGCTCAATTTCCTATGCCCATAGATATACATTTGTTCTTTATCTCTTATAAGTGGTTCAAGTAAATTCAAAGATTTCGCATGAAATCGAACAGACTCATCTAATTCATCTATTATAGATATTGATGAATTCTGAGATTCTCTAGTATCTGACTCACATGGACGATTTCTTAACTGTCGATGCATACTTGTTATGATTTGGTCTTTTTCTACAAGTTTTGCTTCATAAAATTCTTTACTGTAAGAATTTGCTAAGATTTTTTCAAGCTCTGCTATGTTTTTTCTAAGAAATGCTACTTCTTTTAGTAAAGGAGCAGGATTAACAGTTTCAATTTCTTTTAATAAGCTTTCATTATTTTCTTTAAGGGTTTTATTTTCAAGTTCAAACTTAGAGTTTTCGCTTCTCAATCTTAGAATTTCCTCTTGGGCAAGATGGGCTTCTTTTTCTTTTTCATTAACAAGCTCAATTAGTGAATCTTCTCTTTCCTTACTTCTTTTAACTAAATCTCTATGATTTTCAAACATTTTAACAAACTTCATATCATATTCTGCAACTCTTGCAGCTTGAATTTCTTGAAGTTTGCATACTTGTTGATATTTAAGATTTAAATCATCTAGCATGGTCTTATAATTTGGAGGGTCTTTAAACAGTTCAAAGCTTTGCCGATCCTGTGATTCATTCAAAGCTGATATTTCTGGTTCCCATATTTTATGAAGCCTTTCACTAGTATCCATCTCACTAATTTCATGATGTTCTTCTTCCCTAATACTACTCTGATCTAAAAATTCACTCTCTAAACTTTCTAAAAACTCTTGAGTATTACATTGATTATCTATAGGTTCACTCATTTGACTAATCTCATGAATTTCTTGAGAAGGTAATGGTTCATCTCTAAAATCATCACAAAGTTTTATTTCAGGCATAATTTCTTCACTTTCACTTACAGAAAGACTAGAATCCTCTGATATTTCCCCACTTTCTTCTATTATATGCAATGCTTTAGATTTACATAGAACTATCAAAAATCTTGGAGCTGATGTTTCTTCTGGAAGTGTCTCTATAAAATCATTTGATTCAAGTAATGGAAGCCATTGTGCGCCATCGTCTTGGAATAATGAAAGCTTTAAAGATATGCTTCTTGTTAAAGATACTGATTCAAAAACAAAACGAAAGATCCCTTTGCCGCTAAGTTGTATTGGTTTGTGTGATGATTTTGCAATAAACTCATCTAGGAGCTTATCGTTTGAGAAAAGTTTGCAAGTTATTTCTTCGTTGCTGAAGCCGTCAACACGGATTATTTTACCTTCAAATGAATCTTTCAGCATTTTTTTTTGGTAATAAAAGGATTTGCATTGGGATAATTAGTGAAAAAATTATGGAATTTATATTGAAAGGGTTTTAGGATGTTTGATTAGTTATTTTTTGTAGTAATAAATTATGGAAAGGAGGAATTTTTCATAGTTAACGAGATAATTTGTTTAATTTTGAAATAAGAAAAGGCTTTGATTTTTTTTTGATGATGGTATTAACGAATTTTAAATTAGTAAAGGTAATATTTTTAATACTCATATGATAAAAAAGTACTTTTCTAAAGCTGTAATTATTAATTTATATGAAATAATCATTTTTTTTATGTTATAAATACTTGAAATATATATATAAGATTTTATACGAAATCAAATTAAGCCAAAGAAGTTGAGAATATTTTTATAATAGTTTTAAAGGTGTATAATTTGAAGATTTTGATAGATTTGACATAAAAATTAACTAATTGTTGTATGGAGTCTAAATAATAAATAGACTAAGTGAAGAACGTTGTAATAATGTGGAGACCTTTTGCCAGCGATTTTGTCACGCATACATATGAAGGATTTAGAAAGAAATACGATAAAGTTTGGACCGCAAAACCTATCCAGACCCGAGACACTAATGAAAAATTTGACCCAAAAAATCAGCATCCATACAAATTAGCATTTGAAGAAATCGAAAGACGCCAAAAAGACTTAGAAAACTTACAGACTAAAGTTATTGAACAGAGAAAGCAAATAAAACAACGTGATGCAGTTTTTTCTGACAACCAGAAATTGAAAGTCTTAGTTCAAAAAGAAGAAGATGATATTGAAAAAAACAAACGGAAGAAAGTTGTATTAAAAATAAGAACTATGGCTTCAAATAAAATACAAAGACATAAAAGCTGTAACAGTCAAGAATATTATGATAATACTTTTGGCTTAACAACTTTGGATAAGAATATAGGTTTTTCAAAAAATGATATAACTGATAGTAAAAGCAATACATATGGAAAAAACTTTAGAATCAAATTGTAATAAAGTATTGAACATATGTGAAATAAGTTAATATTTATATACATTTGAATTATTTTTTAGGCCTTGAGTAAATTTTTAGAGTTGTTTTAAAATTATTATGTTTAGGGCAATTTCAAAGCTTTAATGTGATTAGAAGTTTTAATTTTCTAAAGGTTTATGTCGTTTTGCTAGATTTATTAATCTTTCGTAGGCTCATTCTAAAAATATTTTCCAGTATTAAAACCAAAAACTCAAAACAAAAACCCAACTTCAATCATCTTTCAATTCTCAAAACTATCATCACATCTTATAATCCTAACATAAATTTATAATTACTAAAATGATTAAGAAAGATAATAGAAGAATTGTTCAAAGTGCATATAGTACTGAAACCCATAAAGATGTTATTTCATTCAGAAACGAGCCAGAAACCAGATTCAAAACAGAAATGTGTCGAAATTGGGAAACTGGCAGCTGCGAATATGGGGAAAAGTGCTTTTTTGCTCATGGGCAAAAAGAACTGAGGGACAAGAACGGAGTAAGGACAATGAAAGACCAAAAATGCGAAAATTTTTTCAAGCTTGGATATTGCCTAAGTGGAAGTAAATGCCAATATAGTCATTCAGAAGATGCTTCAGGAAATTATTTATCTACATCAAAAAACAGCCCACAAACCAATTTCCAAGACAAAATTAACCCCCCAGCCTTTATAGATCTTGAAAGCCGGAATCTTTACAGGTCATAATTAAACTTAATCGAATCTTACCAATCCTAAATCTCATATTTAAAACCATTATCAAATACTTACTTAATTTTCAAAAATCTCATAATAATTTTCAAGTATATTAACGCATTTTGAATACACTTCTGGGTTGTTATGAGTTTGTAATCTATCAAGGATCATATAACATCCTTCTTTATATAAATTTTCTATATCGGCAATGCTACAAATTTTTTCATATGCATTTAATAAATGTAATATGCATTCACTTAATATAATATGTTCAAGTGCTTGAGATATTTTCTTTAGATAATGAATTGAAAATAAATATTCTAAGGTTTCTTTTTTGCAAGTTATTGTTAGATTGAATATATAATAAGCAGCTTCTTTTTGGATTTGTTCTTCATTTGATAAGATTCCATTAAGAGATTTGAGGAATATTGGGTGTTTTATAAGTATTAGAATTTGATTAGGATTACCAGCAGCTATATTGCATAGGATGAAGAATGCTTGAACAATTTCTTCGTTTTTTTTATTAGATATAAGCACTTGATCAAGTAAATCAAGGATATTAAGCTCAATAAGAACTTGTAAAAAATCGTCACTTCCACAAGAAATATTTGCGCTTAATTTTAGTATATCAAGACGTAGATCATCTATTTCCCACATATCAAGACACTTATGTAAAAGTTTGGTCTCTATTATTTTTAAAATCTTTTTTTCATCATTACGAGCAACAACTGCTAAGCACTGAATGATTTCTGTTTTAACCAAATTATAAGGACTATTTAAAAGTTTTCCTGATATTTCCAATATATCATCAATATCTTTATCTTGTAACAAATTTTCATAATGTGCAGCATTTTTCAAAGTCCAACCAATAATCTGTAAAGATGGAAGATTTAAATCTTCTGTCACACATCTTAAAGCGATTTGGAAGAAATTTTTATTAATGATTTCAAAGAAAATCTCTTGGTTTTCACTCATAAGGTTGCCTAATATCCAAAAAAGGTTTTCATAAAGGTCTTTTTGTTGGTTTTCAAGCTCTTTGAAGACTAGTGGTATAACTTGAGCTTGTAAAAGCATATCTGTAGAAGTACTAGACCCTGAGGCTATATTGCAAATAATACAATAAACTACAGATCGAAGTTCGATATTTGTATTTGGACTTGTAAAAGGGATGATAAGATTTATTAATTCACTTATTGATTGTTCTTCTCTTAGAATTGGGTATTGCATTATATGCGCGTTTAATCTTTCTAACATTTCTTGATGGTTTTGAATATAAGGATTTTTAAGAGCTTCGATCATTTCATGGGTGTCTAGCTCCATTTCTTCAAAATCATTGTCTAATTCTTCAGAAGAGTCAGTCGGCCCCATATATGCGTCAATTGGATATTTGTTTGTTGAAGGTGTGAATTTATCACGCATTTTTTCTATGTGGGCTTTTCTTTTGGATTTACGCAAATCGATTGCAAATTTGTGCCTTTTTTCAGAGTTTTTTTCTGTGTCAAATTTTTGGAAATTTTTTTGCCTTTTGTTAAAAGTTTCCATATTATTCTAAGAAAGGAAAAATTTAGAAATTGATTAGAAGTGGGATAAAGTTTTTAGTTAAAGATCATAAGTTGTTGTATATTTTTTATAATTTTAAGGATGTATGCTAGTTTTGTATATACTGTAGAATAGGATATGAAGTAAAGAATATGAGGAAGTTGAATTGAATAATATAAGAGAAGAGAAGATATGGAGTGAGGAATAATTTGTAATTATTGAAGAAGGGATATAAAATCTTATCGTATAAATTGTTTAAGGGGATTATGTTTTATATAAAAAATAATTTTATGAAATAATTAAAGCTGGAAATTTAGAAAGTGTGTTAGGTATTTTAATCAAATTGACGATTTCTAATTTTACATTTGCATATAAAAAGCAATAAATCAAGTTTATTCTTTCAAAATTAAATGTGAATAATTATGGCAAAACTAATAAAGGAAATCGAAAACCTTCTGTTATGCAGTGAACTGAAAAAAGCTAATCTCATGTTATCATCTCTATTTGCCCGTGCTAAAAATCCTATTACAATTATAGAAACCCTATATCAACTAGGTAAGGATTTAATAAACAAAAACTATATATCAGAAGCAACATTATTACTAAGATCTCTAAAAGATTATACTCTAGGGACAAATGAATCTCTTTTATTAACTGATGTTAAAAATCTATTATCTTATTGTTATCGGTTAAAGAAAAAAATCCCAGAAGCACTTAAAGAATGTAAAGATTGTATAAATATATGCAGAGCGGAAAATGATTTGATAATGAGACTTCCTGTTTTACATTTGAATATGTCTGCTGTTTATCGTGAAGATTTAAAAGATTATCGTAAAGCTATGTTTCATGCTGAAAAAGCTTATGAAGTTTCGCAGGTATTAATTTCTGAAGACCCAAATAATATATCAAATAACCGACATCTGGCAGTGAGTATTTTAGTTATGGGTCAGTTAGAAGAAACTTTTAATAATAAAGAAGCGGCGGTTTTGTGGTACTCGCAAGGAATAGAAATGGACAATTTAGATAATGAATTGGCAAAACAATTCAAGTCAAGGCTCTACGGGATTACGTTTAACAAAAAAAAGTCTAAAAGCCTGAAAAAAAGAAGTACCAGTAGCAGACAATCTACAAGAAGTGAAAGGAGGACATGGGTAAAAAGTAAAATATACAATATGCCTGATCATTCTATAATCTCTTCAACTACAAATTATTCACAGTTTTCAACTGTAAACACTAGATCAACAAAAAAGAAAGAATATAATATCGAAGCGATAATAAAAATACAAAGTTTTATCAGAATGGCTCTTGAGAAATTTCGATATGAAAGAAATAGGGATATTTATAATTACTTTGCTTATACTAAAAAGAGTATATCTAGTGGTTTGTATTTTATATCAGTTTATCGTAACATTGGCATGCAAAAGCATAAATTTATGATGAAAAGATTGGCATCAACTATTTATATTGAAGCTTATCCATTAACATTTAAAGGAAAATCTCAGCAAATCAGTTTTGAACTTAATGAAATATGTAGAATTCTTAATATCGAAGCTAGGGAAATTGTTTTGAAATCTCATTTGAATGAACTGATTTCAAAAATTGATATAATTGATGGCAAGTTGATTCTAGCTACTTAAATATTCATTATACAATTTATTTTGGAAACTATAATATTTCATAAGATTTTTTTAACCACCTATTAATTTCCTTAAATAATTTTTACTTATACCGATCTAATTTATTTTTTCACTTTGCTAATTATCTTTGAAATACTATTAAAAAATTAATTTTTATTATGTTAGTTTTAAAGTTCATATTAGTTATGTCATAATATTTACATTAAAGAAATTTTATCACAAAAGTGAATTTATTTTTATATGGTTTTAAATTGCTTAAAGATTTAGATATTAATATTTAAAGGTTAAAAATCTCACATTTAAGCATACGGTAAAAAAAAATATGATATGATTTGAAAAGATAAAACTTTAGCTTAGCTAATTATATCGATCTTTATTTAAACCTACTAAAAATGGGCGATATGTGGAGTAAATTCCTAATATAAACTCTTTTTTTGGCTTTGCTTTACCCAGCATTAAGGAGTTTAAAGCTTTCTTTTATAGCAGCATAGTTATCTGCTAATTTGATTTAATTCTTCAGTTTTAATATCTTGATTAATCCAACAGCCAACTTTCAATCTCTATCTTCCGCTCCAAAACTATAATTTATAAAATTACTGATTAACCCAATAATAAATCACGTCAATCCAAACAACCCCTCTAGTTTTCTATCAAAAAATGTTCAACCCTCAATCCAAAACCAATAAAATATCCCATCTCTCTCCCTTATCCTATGAAAACATCTATTTCAATCAATAATATAATCTTATAACCCTTCTTTTTCCCAATCCTACCATTACCAAACATCCTCCCCACCCAAAAACCTTTACTCCATATAAAAACTCATATAAAACTTCAACAAATTTTCGATTACTAACTTATTCTTATACAATTCCCATTTACGCCTTGAACTTTATATATGGATAATAGTGGATAATAAATATGGAACACGACGAGGAAGTAGAGGTTACTGCATCCGGAGCTTCTTTAACAGTTCCAAGCCAGGTCGGCTCCCTGAAAAAGAATGGTTACGTTTTAATCAAGGACCACCCATGCAGAATCGTCGATATGAGCGTTGCCAAAGTTGGAAAGCATGGTTCAGCCAAAGCTAAAATCACTGGAATTGATGTCTTCACTGCTAACAAGTATGAAGAAATCCACCCCACTTCCCATAATATTGATGTTCCAGTTATCACAAGGGAAGATTGGACTCTTGTTGATATTTCTAGAGATGGATATGCTTCTTTGATGAATGATGCTGGAGATACTAAAGAAGACCTTAAAGTTCCTGATGATGAAATCGGTCAGAAGATGAAAGCCTTACTTGATGGGGGTGCAACAGTTTCCACCACAGTTTTAAGAGCTATGGGACATGAAAAGATTGTGGACTGCAAAGAAATCTAGGGAAATAAATTAGTTAGACAATGTCAGCTTTATGCATTTGTATATTTATATAAGATTATATATAAAAAAAAAACTATCAAGAATAGTAATAAATGGGAAACACTACTCAAGGAGTTCATAATTTAGGATCATGTGTCCTTTATCCAAGTAGTCATTTTCAAGTAAATTGCTTTGATATGATTCCTTCTGTATCAATAATCTCAGCATATTATCTTCAAGACCATATGGTTTTTATAGGCCATGAGTCTGTTGATAGTTTTTCAAATACAACTTTAGCCAATGAGTATGTAATAGAAAAACCTCATTGTATAAATCAAGCTCATGTGACAAAAAATGAACTTTTTCTCGCTTTGAGTAATGGGATTATAAGTATTTTAAACCCAGTGACTTTAGAATTTAAAAGCAAAATTGTCCCTGAAAAACTTATTCCAGGCAAAGCTACCTGTATGATTAAAGGACACTCTATGCTTTTTCTTGGACATTTAGCTGGAGATGTCACAATGTGGGATTTAGAAACCAAAAAACTCTTCAGAGAATACTCAACACCTAAAATAAGCCCTGTTGAATATTTCGCTTATAGTTATAGATATTCATTATTATGTGTATCAAGTGGGAATACAATTGGATGTAAAATTAAAATCATCGGGACTAAAAATTGTTATGAAATGAACTTAGAAGGTGTTATTGGAAAATGTGTTGGGCTTATAATTTTTGATGACCAAAACTTTGTTTGTGCTCAAGAAACTTATAGAAACCAGATTTTATTATGGGATATAATCAGTGGAAATTTACTTGTCATAGCTTTATGTCCTGAGTTTTTCCCTAAATGTAATGCGACATCTTTATGTCGGACAAATCTGAATGATATGGGATTTGCTGTTGGATTCACACAAAATTCTATAGCATGGGGGGAGATAAAATACAATGAAAAAACTTGTAAGTATTATTTTTTATGGAATGGAAGGGCTAAATCTATTATTGATGGAAATGTTGTTGCATTGAGGTATTCACAAGAACTTAAAGGGTTTATTATAATATGTGATAGACCTTTGGTGCTTTTTCTTAAAGATTTAGATCAGGAGATATTAAAAGAACAGAATAAAATGCAAAATTTAACTCTTGATGAATGTGATGAAGATTGTAATAATAAAGTTAAAGTGTATAGAAAAGGACAGATTAATAAAGTTCAAATAGTAAGTAAGGATGTTGTTAAAAAAATTAGGGAAAGATATGATGGAAAACAAGAGTATAAGGAAAGGGAAATTGATGATAATGAAAAAATTAGGGGTTTTATGAGGATGTATGAGGATGAAGAAAAAAAAGATATGAAAGTTGAGGAAGTGAAGGAAAAAAAGGAAAATAAAATTGAAGAAAGGGTGAATGATAGAGGGAAAAAATTAGGAAGGGGAAATGTATGGGGGGTTATTGAGAATGAAGATGATAGGCTGAGGATAGAAGGGGAGAAGTTTAAGGAAAAGTTGAAAGTAAGAAAAAATGATGTTGATAATATAGGGGATTATGAAAAAAATGTAGATTCAACAATGACCGAAGAGTCAATTAAGTTATTAAAACAGAAGATTGAATTAGCGATTGTAGAAAAAACTATAGAAAATCTTAAACAAACTGAGAAAATCAATAGTTTACACAATCAAGATACTTTTTTAGAGGAAAATAAAGAAACAGTTTCTAATGCTATTACTGATTATGCTATCAAAGATAGCCTCCCTATTGTAACAAACACAGCTCAAGATACTCAAATTGAGCCAATAAAACCTTCCCATATAGAAAATCCTAAGAAAATTCAAGAATCTCATGACCAAATAAAAAAATCATCTGAAGATAAAAATTTATTATCTCAATTAGAGCCTATAGAAAATACTCTTATAAAAAACTCTGAAAAAAATGAACCTGCTGAAGAATTCAAAGATCCAGTTCTTGAATTAAAAATCAATTCTAATGAACCTGCAAAAAAACTACTATCAGAAGAAAGCAGTAACGAAAGCAAAACAGCTCCTGCAACAACTGTACCGCCACCTATAAAAAAACAATCAAGCCCATTTCAAGTGTTTTTAAACATCAAAAAGCCTGAACTGTTAAAAGAAAACCCATCAGCTACGCATAAAGAAATTGTATTAAAAGTTACCCAGCTCTGGGGACAACTCACCGAAATAGAAAAGCGTCAATACTCCTTATAAATATCTTAATTCCTCAAATCCTTCTCCTAACTTCCTATCAAAGATTTTCCTCTTTAAAACCCCTAATTTTTTTCAAACCATTTCTTCCCTTATTAAATCTTTTGCTAGCCACATAATCTCATTATAAAATTCTTTTTATCTATACCAAAACTCTTAAAAAAATTTTTATCTCTCATATCATCCATTTTAATTACCCCAACTAGCCATGTTAGTCCTATAAATAACAATCGATAATTCAAGTTTATATAATACATGGAAAGTCCAAAAAAAAGACTTGGAGTTTTTCGAGAAATCACACGTGACCTGTCTCCTAAAGAAGATTTTCCTAGCCACTCTGAAGAAAACAGGCAGAATCCTTACAGAAATTTCGAAAACCCTACTCAGACCGAGCATAGATTTAATGCTGGGAGTGCAGAATTTCTGTCTTTATACGACCAGAAGTTGATGCAGGAAAAGAAAGATAGTGTGAATACTGGTGCTGAAAGAGAAGTCGCTGTTAAACATATGAATTTGTATGAAAAAGGAACTATGAAAGGAAACCAAGGGTTTGTGGTAAATGCTAAAAACTCACAAAGCTTATCTATTAAGCATTTAGAAGCAGACACTGGACAAAACATAAAAAGCACAGGCTCACCTGTGCGTGCTATATCTCCTACTTTTAAGGTTCCTAAAGATTTTAGCAATGCACAAAAATATTGTCAGAAAGGGAATATTTCCCAATATCAAAGGAAATTAGCAACACCAACAACTTTTATAGCTAGAAATAGGGGGTTTAATTTTGATAGTTCATTAGAAGGAAGTGGTTTTTTATCAAATAGAAGTGTTAATATGAAAATTAGCACAGAAGAGTCAAGCAGAGAGGAAACTGAGGAAAGAAGGAAGCCTAAAAAACGACCTCTTGAAGAATCTGAGAAGAATTTTTATGTTATTAGACTTGATATTATTGCTAGTGGAAGAGATACTAGAACTACAGTTATGATCAAAAATATTCCTAATAAATATACACAACGTATGCTTTTACAAACAATCGATAAGAAATTTTCAGGGACCTACGATTTTTTGTATCTTCCAATAGATTTTAAGGTAATTTTTATTCAGAATAGGTGTAATGTTGGGTATGCCTTCATCAATTTTTTGAATTTCAGGGTAATTGTTGATTTTTTCAAAGAATTCAATGACAAGCGCTGGGAAAAGTTCAATTCAGAAAAGATTTGTGCTTTGGCTTATGCTAGAATCCAGGGTTTGCAAGACCTTGTACACCATTTCCAGAATTCTTCTGTTATTAACCAAGAAGACAATAAAGTAAAGCCAATAATTTTATCAAAAAATTAGGATAATTAAATGATTTTTCATCCCTTAACTATTTTAAACCTCCAAATTACTTTATTTCTCCTACATCGACTTCAATTTCCCTTATTATAAAGCCTAAAATCTTATAAAAATTATCATCTCTTTTATTAATAAAAGTAATCATAACTGTTTTATTAACACTAAAATCAAAAAAACCATGAACACGATTTTTTTTTAATAAAAATACATTTTAAATACAAAACTCATAATTTTTACTAATACTTTTTCCATTATATACTATTAATATCTAAGCTTTAATAAGATTTTCAATATAAAATAAGCCTAAATTCTATTATATATTCAAAACAATAAAACCAGTATTAAAAATCTTAGAAAAAAAAATCTCATAATTATATAATTTCGCCTTTTTTTATAAAAACTACGTTTCATTATATCTTATTACTCATGCTTCTTCTTTTATTTTAATTTCATCAAAAGATATACTGAATTCCACAGATTTTCTAGATTTATACAAAAGTCCTTTACGAATTTTTTTATTAAGACAAATAGCAACACCGTTAAAAGTACCATGCAAGCCTAACCAGCACTCTAGCGCAAGAGAAAGATAAACCAAATAGCATTTTTCTTCACTAAAAAATTGAATAAATCTAAGAATTGTAAAAGGGATTATAACAATCCCTATAATAAACGAGTAAACATATCCTCTTGCAAATATGATTTCATAATCTACTGATTTTGATGTTTTCTTTAGATTATTTTTGATTTTTAAATATATGAAAGCTATAGTAATCAAGTAAATCCAGGTTGGAATATAAACTAAACATAATCGCCATAAACTATCTACCTTCCCTGTTCCTATGCTACATTCATAATACTGACGACCATAACTATCAGTAATAAATGGTAATACCAAAAGTATAGGTGTTACTACAAATGCTATTATAAACCAAAATTTATGACTAACTTCTAAATCATCTTTTTTTGAAATAATAATCCTATACAAAGTTACTGGTATAGCAAATGCCCAATAAATATTCGACATGTACGTAGTTTCTATAAAATATCCGCATATCTTGCATATTATAATATCATCTTTAAAAATTGTAAACATAATCACTGCAATACTTCTTATAATGTTATTGATTGACATGTATACAATCAGTTTCAGTGTAAATCCTTCAACTATCTTATTTTTGAAGGATAAAAAGACTATAATTAATCCAGTAACCAAAGATATTAGAGCTGATATTAATAATACAAAAGAACCATCTTGAGTGCTTTCACTATAGCAGGACATAATATTTATTTACTATTCATTTAAGTATGATATTTTAATAGGTTTTATATAATAAGATATTATTTTTTGTATATCTAATAATAATTTTGATATAAAAGGCTTATTTTTAGCTCTTAGAAATAATCATCTGCAAAAAAAAGTTATAAAATGTATATGATTAAGTAAGTTTTTATATGAAAAGCAGTTGTTTTTAATAAGAGTTAAAGAATACTAAAATTTATTTGCTGGGAATATGTCGCTTTATATAAAAACCATTTGGGATTTTGGAGAGAAAATTATTTTATGTTCTTATGCAGTTTATATAATCAAGAATATTATTTGATAAAAATTTATAAATCATTTGTAAAAATGCTAACTGATTTCCACTTGAAAACAATTTTTTTTTACCATTTCAGTTTAAAAATTACAATCTATTAAAATCACCATCTATCTTATCCCAACCTATCTTTTTTATTATCATAACATCCTCTAAAACCTTCTTTCTCATAATCTTGCAAAATAAAAATCCCTATAAAAAAGAAAATCCTTCTCCCAATCTCCAACTTTCCTTCTTTTAAATCTTCGCACTTTAAACTTATAAAAATATCAAAAATTATCTCATAATAAAAAAATGGATCCGAACGACAGAAGTCCTCTTGTAGAGAATAATACTGGACCCCCAGTTTATAATCCACCTAATCCTCAAGCTTACCCACCAAATTATCCACCTCCTCAGAATTATCCTCCAGGTAATTATCCTCCTCAAGGATATCCTGGTGCATATAATCCTCAAGGTAATCCAAATCCTTATCAACAAGGATATCCTGGTGCAAATCAGCCTGTTTATGTAGTTCAACCTGTACAACCTGGTTATGGTGGGGCAGTTGTTATCGGAGCTCCAAATCTTCTTATTCTTGGAGATATGTCAACAGAAGTAATATGTCCACATTGTAGGCAGACTGTATTGACAAATGTTCAAAAAAGAGCTGGTAATATGGCTTGGATTATTTGTATAATCCTTTGTTGCTTTTGCTTCCCTTTCTGCATTTACCCATTAATTTGTGACCCTTGTTTGGATACTTATCATATTTGTCCTGCATGTCAACAAGTTATATCAATTAAAACTCCTTAGTTTAGCGATTTTATCTTAATGAAATTATTATATGATTTAGTTATAAATTTTTTTTTGAATTACGAAGCTTGATTATGTGGTTAAGGTGAAGGAATTATTTGAGAATAGGTCGAATGTATCACTTTTACTGCTTTTTAGTTTTTGTTTTATTACTATTTGAATTTTTGAATTTAGTGATAGGGCGATAAGATTAAAAAAACCTTGTAGGTGGATAAGGCCTAGAGAAAATGAATAGAGGGTGTTAAGTGTACAGGATTGATAGAAAAGGTAGATAAATCTTATGATTGTCATTGGAAGCATTGAGAAACCTATGATAAGTGAGTATATCATACCTCTATCGGTGATTATACTTTTGTATTTAATTTCCTTTGTTCTTTTAACATGCCTATAAAGTTTCATATAAAGTGCAATAATAACAATAATCAAACCCCAAGAAGGGGTATAAATTAGTGTTATCGACCAAATATAGCTAACATAATTTTCTTTTAATGCACAAACCAAACCTTTTTCACCATAACTATTTGTAAAAAAAGGTATAGCCAAAATACAAGGCACCACTCCATAACAGCACAAAACCCAGCGAATATGATATTTCTCTATATTCTGAACACCTTTTATAAGTACCATATATAGTGTTACAGGAATAGATAAAGCCCAAACAACATTAGAAAGCAAACATATTGAACTTATATATGCTAGTATAAAACACACATCTTTTAATTGTCTATTAGCTGATATTATGATTATTAAAGCTCTGAATGTGTTATTAAATGACAAGTAAAGCAATATTTTCCTAGAAAATCCTTCGAGTATATCAAAGCAAAAACAAAATATTATAATTGAAATACTACAGATTAAAGTTAAAGAACCCGATGCAAGTAACTCAATGTATATAATTTCGTTTTCAGATTCATAGCAGACCATTTTTATATACATCAGTGATTCTTAAATCAAATTTTAGAATCAAATCATAAGATCAAGTATCGAATTTTCACATAAAAAAACCTAGATTTATAAACATCCTTTCTCTTACAAAAAAACCTATAAAAAAGTTTGATTTACTATAAAATCAAATTCAATAAAATCTAAAAACCTTAAACTATTTAACTTCAATAAGCATACCTTAATCTTAATACCCAAAAAGCTATAAAATCCAATTCTCAAACCAAAAAGTCTTCACCCCATAAAAGCCTCTTTAAATTCTCTCACTCATCATTTACCTAGCAAAAAAACCTAATCCAATAAAAATGTTGCTTTTGTTGGTAACCCTCTGCAATGCTATAGATTTACACTTCATCCCTCATACTCACATAGATGTAGGATGGACCAAAACTATTGAAATTTACTATACAACAAAAGTATCAAAAGCTTTAACAAACATCATTACTTTATTAGAAGAAAATCAATCACGAACCTTTGTTTGGTCTGAAACTTTTTGGCTTAAAACCTACCTTGATCATTTTCCAGAAATGAAACCAAAACTTATAAGCCTTATTAATGAAGGAAGATTAGAAATTGTAGGAGGTGGATGGGTTATGCATGATGAGTCACTTTTAGATATAGAATTAGTATCAAGACAATTAGAAACTGGACATACTTATTTAAGAGATGAGTTGGGTATTGATCATGTGCCTACAGCTTGGCAATTAGATCCTTTTGGGCATTCTAGTTTAACACCAGCTCTTTTTGAGAAATTCGGCTATGAAAATTTGGTCATGGGAAGGGTTGAAGGGACTTTTCATGTAATTTTTATATAGAGTAATTTGAAAGGATCAGGGAATACAGAGTTTATCTGGAAGTCATCAAGACTTGGAGCCCAGAGCGGGATTTTTACTCATGTTCTTTATAATCATTATAATCTTCCTGAGTTCTTAGATAGCCGTTTACCACAAAAGTGCTTTAAAAGTTTACCTTTATCTTCAAGTGACCTTAAAAAATGCTTGTCAAGTCTAAAATCTTTTGCTGATTCTATGTCTAAAGCATATGATAATGATGTTATTATGGTGTTATTTGGTGATGATGAGTTTTTTCATGATCTTAACGAGTCTCGTAGGCTTTTTAAATTACTCGAAGATTTAAGAGACTCATCTCAAGATATTAATATAAAAATATCAACACCCAGTAAATATTTCGAAGCAGTCAAAGCTAAAAAACATAGTTTTCCTGTTATAGAAGCAGATTTATTACCATATATCACATCACATATAAGAAGAAGACCATTATCATGGACTGGTTATTACTCATCTAGGCCAAGTTTAAAAAAACAGATTTATGAAAGTCATAGTTTAGCTAGAGCTACAGAAATCTTCGCTGCTTTAACAATTAATATTAGTATCTCAGCTTCAGAATCTTGTATTAGCACCCATCATGATGCTATAACAGGGACTAATCAATATAAAGTCAATGTTGATTATACAAATCGTCTTAATAATGAACAATCTTATTTTGTATCAGTTATTAGTGATTTATATACAAGAATGCTTATACCTAAAAATGAGTCTTTTGCTTTAATTACACCTTATAAAATCCTTGTAGCTTATAATTCTTTAAACTGGAAAGTTACTCAATTGTTTACTTATATATCACAAAGTCCATATGTTATTGTTTATGATAGTAATGGTGAGTATATAATTTCACAATCAATCCCATTAGATGATTCTTATATAATATTCTTTAAACTTACCCTCCAAGCGCTATCTTTTACTAGTATTTTTATAAACGAACAAAGTTCTTCATGTGATTTATGTAGTGAAATATCAGATATATTATATACAGACAATATAAACAATGGGATTTATGATATAACTTTTGACAATGGACTTATTGAAAGCATTTCAGCTAAAGGATCTAGGATGTTTTTATCATCAAGTCTTATCAGATATGAAGCTTTACAAGGTGGGGCTTATGAATTCAGACCAATGGTAAGTTTTATATAGAAAGATGGGGTTAAAACTGGAAATCTTAAAAGTTTTACAATATATAAAGGTAAACTTTTAACTTATGTTATAAGCGAATTCAACTTTAAATCACAAGTTTATAGACAACAAGTTATAATCCCTGAGAAATCAGATTATTTTATTATGAAATTTAAAGTTAAAGCAGAACTTGGTGATGAAGTTTTTATGAGAATGTATAACCCTACAAGTGAAAGTAGATGGTTTTATAGTTTTAATACAGCTGATGTTATTAGTAGGAAAAAAAATAAAAGTAAAAATTCCCTTTATGGTGAAAATGAATTTCCTATTGTTGGAGCTTTGCTTATAAAATCAGATGATAAATTTTTGCATATATATCCAAGGTTTCCTTTAGGAGCAGGGATTGTAGGTAGTAATTTTTTTGAACTTCATTTACATAGGAATCCAGAAAGGGATGATGTGCTTGGTCTTGGATTACCACTTAATGATACCAGTACGGTTGAACATGAGTTTTTGTTTACTATTGATACTATGAATTTTACGAATTTGTGGAAAAATTATTTGATGCATAAGAATAAACCGCAAATCTTTGCAATAAATTCTTCAGATCAACTCACTTTGAGTATTTCCAAAGCAAAACTCTATAAAGATCCATATAATTATATTACAGAATACTCAATTGGCTCAGAAGATGAATGCACTTATTTATCCCGTTTGCATTTTTCTAGAAATACTATGGTGGCTGATCTTCTTAATATTTGCGATAAAGCAGATAACTTCGAGCTTATAAACAGTAAAATTATCAAACCAGTTCTGACAAATGGCAACCAAATAAGAGTCAGAAACACATATTTAATAGATGAAACTCTTATATACCCTGAAAATGACCAAAAACTTGAAAAATGGCCTTCTAGTGACAATAAAAACTACGACCTTAAACCTTTTGAATTCCAGTCCTTTGAAATCCTTCGTAATTTTTCTTACGACTATAAAGAAAATGAAAAACAGCCTTTCATATACAAATTCTCAAACATAATCACAACTTCTGATCTTACAATCATCGACTCTTATACAACATTATTTATGCTAGTAATGATCTTATTCACTTTATCAATAATTTGTGTTTTGGCTATGTCTTTATTAAAACTAAAGAACTTCAAAAAATTAGAATAGGGTAAATAACCATAAAAATAGGACTTAATATTTCTAAACATAAACCCACCCTTTTTACAAGAAAAAAACATAACTTTTATATTAATTTTATCTTTAAACTGCATCCTAACCTATTTTTTCTTATAAAAACCCCAGTTTATTTTAAAGTTTATAAAACCTGCAAAAAATTATATCGCTTTTAATGTCAATTGCTTTCTTAAAGATCTAATATGCTCATGGACCATAGTATCTAACTTAAACTTTTCTTCAGTATTCACAGGTCCTCCAATCAACTCATCTTCAATAAGTATTGGACTTGGTTTTTCTTCAGCAATACTTTGAAGATGGTCTATTTTCACTCTAAGTATCTGTCGTTTCTTCTCATTTATACTATCAGTTGCTGGTGGCCATAGTTTTCTCATTTCTGACATGATGTATTTATTGACTGGTGTTGGAATTGAAGATTTTTCATGTTTACGAGCTGTTGTGATTTTAGAAATTGTGGATTTAGATAAAACCATTGTTGGTCTTGGGGATCTTATAAGCGGTAAAGAAGTGTTTTTAGTTAATTCTCCTTCTGGTATAGGATTGTATTTGTTTTCTGGTATGCATTTCTTTTTTTTATCTTTGAAAACTAGTATTGATTGACGAGACTCTCCGAAATTACGTTTGTTTAAGCTAAGAAATGAGGCGGCTTCACCATTAAGCACATCGTCATTTGAAAGAAACTCTTTACCAATATCATCTTTAAGAGTATAATCCACAATAGATTTTAGTTTCTGGATTTTCGCTGAAGATTTGCACTTATGATTTGTGACGTTTTCTTTGATTTTTTCTTTGCGTTGCAGATAATTGGGACTTTTATGAAAAATTCTGTCAAATTTGCATAGAGTAAATGGTTCTAGAGTTTCTTGTATGTCTTTTAAAAGTGCCTCCTTAGTTTTGCTAACATGATTTTGCATTTCATTACACCTTTCGACTAAATGATTCATAGGCTGAGTATCTATTTTCAAGTATTTCAAATTATCTACTATAGAAAGCTTTCTGTTTAACTCAATACTGCATGGAATTCTGCATTGTGGAGAAAAGCTCTGTGGTGGACGGACTTTTTTTGCATTCATATACCTGGACTGCGTGTTTTTATCATAATGATTTTTTCCAATAGACATTTATCATATACAAAAATATATTTTTACTAGTTTTATATTTGATTCTTAGGATGGTTTTGATGAAAATCTTAGGTTTTATAAGAATATTTTTGGAAGTTTAGTGTTATAAAATAAGTTTAGGAGTATTTTACTGCATTTTTTGGTTTTTTTATTATAAAGAAGTAGTGTGCGTGTGAAATTATATGTTTTGAGGATGATGATGAAATTTTTTGTATTTTTTTATATTAAAAACTCTAATGTGACTCGTTTTTCATATAAAATTTATTGGATAATAATATTTTTTTCTAGTTTAAAATTGAAAACTGTTGATAAGTTTTGAAAAAAATATCTAGTCCTTATGCTTTTCTGTTCATTTTTTCGTCCCAGTATTTCTGCTTGAATTAATAATTTTTATTTGTTAATATTTAGGTAGGAAGGTGAAACAAGTAAGAGTCTTATATAAGGTTGATATGGTAGAATTACAGTAATTCTATGGGCATATTTGAACTTTGATTGGTGAAAAATTGTTGTATTTTGTAATAAATCTTTCAAATCAACTAGGATGATTATGAATATTATCTTCTCTTGTTTAGTATTTAAAAGCTAAAAATTTACTACAAAGTCATCGAAAAAATACTTTTTTTAAACTAAAAATAAGAAATTGGGTAATGATCATAATTTCTAATAGATGAAAATTATCCATTATATTATTTTCTATCTGTAATAAACCTTCTTGTTGAATAAGGTAATCAACGATCTTGTGTTTAATTTAAAGAACTTTTGTTTAGAGTGTATCCATGAGAAAGGTTCTGAGATTTCGATTTATCCAGATGCATCTTCTAAGTAGACTATCCTAGTTCTAATATATATCGCCCACAGCCTTGATGACTATCTCCATTACCTACAAAAGTCCTTTCAATTTTTTTACTTGCACTCTTAAATCTCTGCTTGTTAAAGATTCAAGATTAAGTCTCTTATCCAGCAAGGTAGAAATCGATTTCTGAATTTTAGATTTTATATACTTTCGATCTATTTTTCAAAGTGTTACTCTTCTCTACTACAGTTCTCAGAAATCCCTATTTTTTAACGGTTCTAATCTTATAAAAGATTTCTTCATATCTATTTATTTCCAAGCAACTCTAAAGCTAAAACCCTTTAATTATCTTGTTGATACTACCCTTTAGATATACACAAATAATTCAGATAGAAATATTATTTCAAGCCAGATATCATCTATTTCAAAATTCTTGAGTTGCAAATATTTTTTTTGAACTAGCTAAAGATATTAATGATATGGATTTAGAATCTTTTGGTAAGTTTGCTAGGAATAGGAAATGCATAATTATTAAGGAAAATTATTAAGAATTATAATGAGAGTAAAATTGGATTTAAAGAAAAAACAACTTTTCTTCTATTTTGATTTTCCATTTATTATGAGCTTATATATAGGGGAATTTTAGCTATATTTGAAAAATTATATATTTACTAAAACATATCCATATGTCAAGATTTAACACAACAGTAGCATACTAAGATTATGCAATATATAATTCTTAGTCAAATTATAAAAAATAATCATAAGATTCTTTGAAAATAAAAGCTTTAGAAAACTATAATAAAATATGCATTTGAAAAGAGTTTAAATTTTATATAATACTTTCTTTATATATTTCAATTAGATTTTATTATGAAGTAATTATTATGGATAGTTGNATTTGAAAAGAGTTTAAATTTTATATAATACTTTCTTTATATATTTCAATTAGATTTTATTATGAAGTAATTATTATGGATAGTTGCCAACACTTTAATCTTGTTAATGTCCAAAAGCAAACTGGGAAGCTAAGTTCATCACAGATTAATCATTAAAATTAAGGTAATTTTTATAAAGGACGCAATAAGAATGGGCGACCTTTACTGTGAAAAATGCTCAGTAGGTCTTCCAAATATATGGATTTGCCTTCATGTAAAATCCACATAGGACACTTGTACATTCCGAGGCTGTGGAAGATATCAAAACAAACATGCTCAACAACATTATTCTTCATTAAAGCATTCTGTATTTATAAACCCAAAAACCTTATTGATTTGGTGTTTAGAATGCGACCAAGAGATTATCGAAGACTCTTCTATGGCTTTAAGGTCAATATTTGCATCAAATAATACAAGTAAAAAACCAGAAATTGATCAAAAACCTAAATACAAAGGCATTAGAGGTGTTATTGGATTGAAAAATTTAGGAAATACTTGTTTTATGAATTCAAGTTTGCAATGCTTGTCTAATATTAGAGCTTTTCAAAGATATTTTTTGAAAACTATTGATATTGAAGAATTAAAAGCTCAGGAATTAGCAGAATTTGATATTATAAAGACCCTTAGTGAACTTTTTAATAGTATTTGGAATGGAGATGCTGCACAGGTTAGTCCAAAAGATTTTTGGGATGCGTTTAGAAAGTCCTGTCCTTTTTTTAAAGGTATGGCTCAGCATGATTCTCAGGAGTTTTTACGTATTTTCTTGGACAAATTGCATGATGAGTTAAAATTCGAATATCAAATCGGAAAATACAGGTCAATAGTCTCTGATATATTTCGTTCAGAAATGCAAAATAAAATCACATGTAAAATATGTGGTAATCATACAGTAAAAGATGAGGAATTTTATGACTTATCTGTGAGTATCCCGACAGCAGAAGATATAGAAAGTTATAAAGAGATATCAAAAGAAGTGAGAAGTCCTCAAGAACGTGTTACTCTTTATAGTGAAAAATCAACCTTATGGAGTAAAATCCAACAAATTTTCACAGAAAGTAAAGATGTTGTTAGTATTTATGATTGTTTGCTGAATTTTTGCTTACCAGAAGAGTTGAGGCAGAAATTCGAGTGTTTAAATTGTGGGGAAAAAACACCAAGTCGAAGAGAAGTTAAAATTCTTAAACCACCTAATGCTTTGATGTTAGTGATAAAGAGGTTTAAATATAACAAAGCTGGTATGAAAATATCAACATATGTACAGTTCCCTATGACCATAGACTTACGTTTTTTCTTATCAAGAAACACCTCTTGCCAATATCAACTAACAGGGATGATCCAGCATATGGGTGGGGTTAATGGAGGTCATTACGTATCCTACTGCAAAAATTTTAAAAATAACAACTGGTATGAATATGACGACTCCCGTACAAGACAAATAACAGAACAACAGCTTTTAGAAAAAGAAGCCTATATTCTTTTCTACCAAAGACAAATTCTTGAGCCTCGAGAAAAGCTTAAAAAAGGTCAGAAAAAAGCATATCTGCCAAGTTATTGGTGTAATCTTTATAGAACACTTTCTGACCCTGGACCTATAATTTCAAAGTATCTTTTGTGTGGTCATGGAATGTTAAAACCTTTGTTTTCTTTATCACAATTTACTGAAATCGCAAGTTCACAAGCTGAAGAGATTAGAGAGAAATTTTCACAGGATTGTGGGATTATAGAAAAAGTTGGTGAATGTGAAAGTTGTATAGTAAGCTTTGCAGAACTTAATATACGAACTGAATTAGAACTTGAGTTAATCAAAGAACTTAATGAAATAACCCCATTTGAAGGGCCTTGGTATTTAATATCAATAACCTGGCTTAATCATTGGAAGAGTTTTTGTTGTCATGAATCCTCAAGTGAAAAACGTACCCCAATGGCAATTGATAACAATGGTTTATTCCTTGATGGAAAAATAAGAAAAGGTTTAGAAAAAGGAAAAGATTACAGAGGTGTGAATCGTCATGTTTGGGAAGCTTTGCTTAAACTTTATAAAGGTGGTCCAGAAATCAGAAGACTTGAAGTAGATATTTATGCTGATCCAGCACCTGACATAATATGCTCAACACCAAGTCTTACAGCTGAACATATGGGCAAATTAAGAGTTATTCAATCAACATATCCTAATAGTTAATTTAGCAACCTTGAAAATTAACCAGCATTTTGTTGACGATAAATATTAACTATAAAATCCTATATATTTTTTTACTACTCTTCAGCGTATTTTTTTTCTAATAAAATGTCTATTCATTTACCTAAATGGGAAATCGGTCCCAGATACAAGCTATTGAGAAAAATAGGTAAAGGGACATATGGTTCGGTTTTTGAAGGCAAAGACATGAACACAAACGAGCGCGTGGCAATAAAAAATATAAAATCCTTATTTGAATATGAAGTCGAGGCTAAACACATGCTTCGAGAAATCTGCATAATGCGCACACTAAACCACCCAAACATCGTAAAAATCAAAGATGTTGTGATCCCTAAAAGTTCTGAAGATTACAACAATGTGTATATTGTCATGGAATATGCTGAAGCTGATTTAAAAAAACTCACAAAGTCCCCAACTTATCTAGATCATAGCCAAGTGCGTTTTCTTATGTATCAAGCAATATGTGGATGTCGATATATGCATTTAGCTAATGTTTTACATAGGGATATAAAACCAGCTAATATTCTTATAAATAGTGACTGTTCGTTAAAAATTTGCGACTTTGGGTTATCAAGAAGTTATAGACGTTTAAATCAAAATTTCGAAGAAGGTGCATCAAATCTAACAAGAAATGATGATGATATAAGATGCTCAAATAAACTCCAAAGGATTCTCACTGGACATGTTGTAACAAGATGGTATAGAGCTCCTGAAGTGATTTTAATGGAAAAAGAATACGGTAAAGAAATGGATATTTGGAGCCTTGGATGTGTATTTGCTGAGATGCTAGGGATGATTAGAGAAAATGTTCCTCATCATATTGAAAGAATCCCTTTGTTTCCTGGGAAAAGTTGTTTTCCTTTATCCCCTGATTTTAATACCACATCAACTAAAGCTGGATATCCAGTCGCAGAAAATGATCAATTGAATATGATTTTTCAAATTGTCGGAACATTACCTGCTTATGATTTTGTCACTGATCCTAAAGCTCTTAAGTATTTAAAAGCTTATCCTGAAATTAAACCTAAGAGCTTATCTGAGATATACCCAGCAATTACGACGAATGAATTAGATTTACTTAATAGGATGATGATGTTTAATCCTAGAGAAAGGATCACATTAGATCAAGCTATTAATCATCCTTATTTTTTCCCTGTTAGAGACCCGAATTTGGAAATTAACCCTGTAACGCAAGCAGATTTTGAATTTGACAGCGATACAGAAATGGATATGGTTTCTTTAAAAGAACTCTTTCGCAAAGAAATCAGTAGCTTTAACCCTTAGTTATTCAATTTGTGGTTTATGTTATATAGTAGTTAAAAAAAAATTTTTTGGGTTTTAAGGTTGAGAATTGGGTTTTGTATGAGGGAATTATATTATAGAAGTATTTATATTAAAATACAAGTGAATGCTTTTTCATTCGATATGGAGAAAGTGAACGTTTGCGTCTTATTGAGAAATTTTCTATAAGGGTGTAAATTGATGTACCATTGATCTGTTTAATTTGGTCTTTTATAACCCTAGTTGATTTATCATAGTACGGACAACTAGTTTTTTCTTGTGTCTCTGTAACAATCTTAGGCAATTCTAGCTTTATCTGGCGTTTACGGAGATCAAGAAAAGTTTTGTCTTCTATGTTCTTTGATTGACCTATGTGTGATTTTGGGATAAAACGCCAAGGGGAAATGTATTTTTTTTTAGGCTCAAGTCTTAATACTACAGGAGACATCCGTGTTGGCATGAATCGCTTGGATGAGTAATTCGCAGTTTCCATATATATTTTTAATATGAATTGGGATTATTATTGAATGTGATATGTTAAGAAATTAGGATATGTAAGATGATATTTTTGACATGATGATTTAGATTTTATATGAAGATTTAGATTTTTTTGTTGGAATTGATAAGTCTGTAAAAGGAAAAGTAAATATTTTAATGATTTTTATATAAAATCAGGATGTATGGGTAAATTTATAATAATTTCGTGCTTTTTAGGGGTAAATGATAGCATATATAAAAACTATTAATACAATGAAAATTTCTTAATAAAATAAACGAAAAGTCTTTAAGTTTATATTTTATTTGTTAATAAAACATTAGCATCATATATTGCAGTATTTACTACTAAGTCTATGTTTATTTTGAGTGAAGGGTGAAAAAACAACTTTTTGTACTACTTTTATTAATGATTTTGATTTCTTTTTATTGACTCTATTAATTTAAGTTAATAATATCAGTTATTCAATTTCTTTAAAGCACTAATAATTAAAAACTTAATTTGAAGAATTAAAAGCAATATTCCTTCAACAACACATATTTCCCATAATCTAAAAAATAAACTCTTTCAATACATTATTTCCTCTTCTCCAGCCCATATCACTTTTATCCAAAAAAAAAAACATTTTCCTTCATTCACACATATTTCCCATAATCCAATGCAATAAATCACAAACCAAAACCTTCAAAAGACTTCGAAGCCAAAAGTCGTCTGCATCACAATAAATCAAGTTATTCATCACAACATGCATTAACCCCAAGATGCAATAATAAAACAAGTCCTTCTGAAATGACTTCTATGAAACATGAACTTTCTGAATTGAAAAAAACATTGAATGAAACTCTTTCAGAAGTAGCTTTAGTAAAAAAACAATATGAACAAGAGACTAAAACACTTCAAACATCTTATGAAGAACTAAAAAAAGAATTCGAGACTCTTAGGTTTGAAAAAGATGAACGACAAACAAAACAAACCTATGGAATTGAAGAATACAGCCAATTAACCCTTGAACTCATTGGCTTACGTACTGAAATTGATCGTCTAAGCAACCTTTATGATCGTGAAAGACGAAACAATCATATGCGTATAATCGAAAATAAACTTCATGAAAGTCTTTTAGAAGATTTGAATTAAGCACAAACTAATCATAAAAGTCAATAAATATTAAATAAGAAGGATAATCTTCTAATCCTGAAACCTTAACATACTGAATATTAGCAAATCCATCTTTAGTATTCAAGCTTTTAAATGATAAATTCTCTTCGGATTTAACACTATCTAAATAACTCTCAAGGATTTCAGGATATAATCTTAAAGCTTCAGTTATATTAGCCCCAATAATTTCTTCTGACTTTAGTTCAAGCATTTTTGAGGCTGATAAGTTAAGTTTTTGGATGATACTTTGGTTGTTTATATGAAGAATTTTTGTAGAGATGTTTTGAAGGCAAAATTCGTTTATGTCTGCTGTGTAAAGGACTGAACTTAGGTTTTGTGCTGATTCGAATATGGCTTGGATTGTTTGAGAGAGGGATTCAAGGCGTTTTTCATCTGTTTTACTGAATTTGGCTAAGTTTTTTTTGTTAAGACATTCTAGGACACCTATTGTTGATATGGGCACAGCGAGGATTTCTCGGGTTGTGAAATTTGTGTTTTTGTCGATGTCCTTGAAAAAACTTGGGTGCTGGCTGTCTGCATTGATGACCGTGTTTGTTTGATAAGCTAAACCAGCTATACCTTTATCTATAGGAAAGCTTATGGAACCTGATATGCCGAGGGAGACTATTGAGGTAAGATACTTGCTTGTGGAGTCGTATAGGAAAATACTAACCCGTTCACAATTTAATAACTCACTAATGCTCTCACACAATTTATAAAGCACTGGGGATAAAAGTGCAGATTTACAGCTTTCAATACTTCCTTTATTCAAAGATAAACTTCTCTTAACCATACTCATTTTTTCTCTACTTTCCTGTCCAATTTGTCCATACGCTAACTGTTTTGAAACATGCATCATCAACACAATATCCTCCTTCATAAACTCAGTTTTTTTATTCGCACATTCCAAAATCCCCAATACTTTATCATTAATTTTAATTTGCACACAAGCCAAATTCCTTGTGACAAAATTGCAAATCTGATCATAATTTTTATCAAATCTTGAATCTTCATGTGCAACTGAAATTATCAAAGGTTCATCAACATATGCGAAATGGCCAAAGTTTTTTTCTACAGTAATAGCTTCAGGCATATCAGAAGTTACGGCAATTGAATATAAAGTATTATCATCATAAGCTAAAACAGTTATTTTTTCAACTTCAAGTATATCAACAAGCATTTCAAGGGTTCTTGGAAGGAAGATTTCAGGGGAGTTTAAAAATGCTACATTTCTTAGACTGAGAAAAAAACTTAAGCTTTCAAACAATATTGTCCTTGCTTTGTGAAGGAACATATCTTGGCTTGTTTTTCCTAATAAGAAACGTACAACTTTTTGCATTTCCTCTCGGCTTAGTTGTGCGTCGAGGATATTTTTTAAGAATTCAGCTTCTTTGAAGTCTTGATATAAATTGTTTTGTAATGATGCATCGAATATAAAACTTTTGGTAGATAAGGTTTGGGGGTTGAGTTTTGATGACTGAGAAATTGTATTCATAACACTACTAAGATCAACACTCAATGATTTAGCTTTAAGTTTCTTTTTGTTTTTTGGGATAATTGGGCTTAGCCGAAAAATGTTATCATCAGGTAAATTTGGAAGTGGAGGTAAAACATCATTAAGCTCTTCTGTTATATGTTTTGATAGTATGCCTATTATCTGTTTGAGCTGTGCGTTATTTTTTTCCAGGTTCAAGATTTTTCTTTCATGCTTTTTCAGAGTAAGTTTCAGAGAATGTATGATAGATTCTTTTTCAAAAAGCTTATCTTGAAAATCAGAAACTTTATGCGTAGGGCTTTTGGTTTTCTTATACTTTCTGACAGTTTTTTTCGCTTCATATCTTATATTCCTAGCAAGTCTTGGTACCGGGCTTAAATGCAAACTATAATAAGAATCAGACATATATATGTTAAAACTAACATAATCTTATCTAGTATAATTTTTTCCATATACCTAACAATCTATTTGTAATTATGGAGCTTATCCTTCTTTTGGTTCTTCTTACTTTTCTCATTCCTTGCTGCGATTTCTAACCTAACATTTTCGAATACTTCTTTCTTAGGCTTACCCTTTTTACCTTTTGACTTTTTTTCTTGTTTTTGATCTGCTTTCTCCTCTTCAGTCTTTTCAGCTTGTCCTTCAGGATTTGTTCCAAGTTCAGCAAGAAGTTTATTCAATTCTTCAAGTTCTTTTTCTTTTATTTCTTTTTTTGATGCTGTAGTTCCATCAGGTCTTGAGATTTTTGTTGTGGTTTTTGATTCGCTTGTATTTACTAGTTTCGTCACAAGATTTGGGTCAACTTTTTCTTCAGGTTCTTCTTTTTCCTTTTTCGCTTTGGACTTTTTCTTGCTCTTCGTAGATTTAGATGCGGATTCTATAGCAGGAAGTGATGTGATGATATTTTCGCCTTCATGTTCTTCAGGCTCTTCCTCATCAGATTCGCTGTCTGCCCATTTTCTTCTAGCTTCCATTTATTCTTTCTAAGCCCAATAAATCATTTTTCTGAAATCTTAGATTTCATATCTAAATAGTCTGTTTTTCGGTGTCACAGGTAAAAATGTATTTTTTATATTATTTTGCCTAATAAATTGCTTTTTTTTTCTATGTTTGGATGTTTTTTTAAGGTAAATTCATATATTTATGTGATAAAAGCTTTAATAATTATTAATAATAAGAAATTACCTTATATCAGCTTTAGGGTGCAATGATCTTAGTCATGTGTTCAAGTATATTCCAAAGTTTTTTTAGTTTGAAATTGAAATAACTTATACAACAACAAGAAGACTTTATCTTGAAGTCATAAAATGCCTAGACCTAAATAAAAATTTTTTTTTGTCTGTAGTAATGAGTCTAACCCTTTA
Organism: Stentor coeruleus; assembly: GCA_001970955.1. Lineage (NCBI taxonomy): Eukaryota > Ciliophora > Heterotrichea > Heterotrichida > Stentoridae > Stentor > Stentor coeruleus. The sequence goes on from MPUH01000121.1 coordinate 41,042, forward strand.
AACATTAAGGAAAATATTACTTATAATCAGAATAGAACTAANTAACTTATACAACAACAAGAAGACTTTATCTTGAAGTCATAAAATGCCTAGACCTAAATAAAAAATTTTTTTTGTCTGTAGTAATGAGTCTAACCCTTTAAACATTAAGGAAATATATTACTTTATAATCAGAATAGAACTAGTTCTTTATATATTGTCAGTAGAAGTGGAAATTTTAAGTTGATAAAAAGTTTGTTAGTTTTAGATACAATATGGATATTATAAACTATGCCTGATACACAAATTAGTAGATTATAGTGATTGTGGCGATAACAAAAATATTAAGTTTTTGATTGATTGTGACGCGGATATTGATAATAATTATTAACCCAAACTTCTCAGTTATCAAAGCATAAATTAGCCCTTGGACACAATCATCTTAAATTGGAAGTGGTCATATACTTAATATAATTCTTAACATTAACACAACTAGATCAAGTAAATTTCCATATTTTTTTCTATAGCAACCTAAACTTCTAAATTTTCATCATAATCCTCCAACATCCAAACCTTATGCATATCTAAAAACAATTAACTTACAAAATATCACACCGACCTATCAAACTTTCTCAAACAATTCGGACAGCTTCCTTTCCTCATAAGCCAATTATCTATACAAGGTAAATGAAATTTATGTTGACATGGGGTAATCCTAATTTTCTCTCCTTTCTGAAATCTATCCAAGCATATTGAGCATACAAATTCTTCTTCACTAGGAAATTCCTCAACAGTAATTCGACTAATATTTAATGGAGTTAATCCTTGTGGTTCTTGATTTAATAAAGGAGCTTCAATACCATCATATTGTCCAAGAAGTAAATCATATTCTCTTTGAAGACTAATATTTTGATAATATGATATAGCTGTATATGATATATATGTTGTATATCCAATAATCCATGAATAAAATATAATAATCCACATAAAAAGATACCAGCGGACTTGTTCATCAAAACAAGGGGTTTCTTGGAAGTATTCTTCAGCAAACCAAAATGTCCCAATTATGCCAAAAATGCAGAAAATTGGGTAAAGGATGAAGACTGTGAGGATTGTGAAAGCTTTGAATTCTGGTCTGAATAAAAAGGTTTCTTCATCGTTGTTGATTGATGATAAGAAAAGAACTTCTGATAATTTGAATAGAGGTAAAAGACTTGATTCGGTAAGAAGCCAGATGTGTAAAGGCTTGGTACAGGTACTAGATAAGAATTACGAGTAGTCCCATTGATTGGAAAAAACACTAAAGTAAGCGTAAAGAACAACGACTATTATAAGATAGTCTGCACTATATGGGTTTTACTATGAGATTCTAGACATTTGTAAAATTATTAATTATGATTTTTGTATTAAGGGAGGAAATATTGTTAGTTGGTAGATGGGAAATAATGGAAATAAATAATAATGGGCTTTAAGATTGGAAATAGGAATGATAGTTTATGGCTTTAGAACTTTTAGGATTTATTTATCATGTAATTAGAGAAAGGAGGATTATTAAAGTTATTACTTAATATTGTATAGATTGTGTTTTGCTAGAGAATTCTGTTCTTCTTCAAGCTTCCATCTTTGGAATATCCTTGGAGATAAAAAGCCACTAGCACTTGCCACAGCAAAACTAATCGCCATAACAACTACTGTGAATTCTCCTAGTAAAAAACTAGAAAACACATTCCCACACACATTATCATGTATATTCCTGCATAATTTCTCTATATAAAAGCTGTTTTTCATTTTCCCAATACTTTTACTCGCTTCTTCTAAAATAACAAAACTATTAATCCACATATTATCCTCTAAGCTCCTTTCCATATATTTAACTTCTGTATACGAATTAACAGGAAATCCTTGTATTTGTGAAACATGAGATTTTGTTATTTCAAGAATTTTTGTCAGATCCTTTTGGCTGATTTTTAAAAGGTCTTTTGATGACTGGGAGTAATCTGAAAAGTAAAACCCGAGCTCAAAACCATCAACAGGTAAGGACTTGTCATCAGTGCATTCAATAATCTGTTCACAGAAATCAGTACTCGCTACTCTTTGAACAACATAAGGGACAATGACTAAAAAGTCCAAACTTACCATAACAGCCATAGAAATAGCTAAAGCATGACCCAAAGACTCGATTTTTAAAACAAAACTTAGAGCTCCAATAGCAAATACAATAAACCCAAGACTAAAAACCACTAAAGTCACAATAACCCTCCTATTATTCATCATTTTCACATCTTTATAAAACTCCCTCGCTTTAATCAACCCATCTTCACTTTCTTTTAAAGGCCTTTTCATGATCTCAGTCTTAACTCTGTTCCCATCAATAGCATGCATCATATTGTAACTAATCAAATTTCTATATGTGTTTTGGGTTTCAAAAAACACTTCTTTAGCGTTATTTGAAGTCATTCTCAAAAGTATTTCTGTCTTTTCTGTTATTTCAGAGCTTTCTACTAATAAACTAGTCCCTGATACAAAAAAAAGTACAAATCCTAATATAAGAACTACTCCTGGTGTCCATCTAGTAATAGTTGTAAATTCAGTGTTTTTAAGCTTTTTGCCTCCAAAGTACCCAAAGCGGAAACGTAAGTAAAAGACTATTAAAAAACATATTATTGCCAAGGAACTAAGGAGAAATGCCCACCATGATTCAGTTATAAGACCTTCATAATATGAACTTTCTTCAGGAGTAAAGCGATTTGAGATTAGATTAAAGCTTAAGTCACGACGGATTCTACTGTTTTTGTCAGCGAGGAGCTCAAGTAAAGTTGTGTTTAAAGTTGAAGTATAGCTTCTGACAAATAGCACAAGGCTTAGGTTTAACAGAGTTTTTTTGATCATTTAATTTTACCGTTAAAAATAATTTTGATTTATAGAGAGGAATGAAAGATAAGAAAAATCGATATGTGAGATTATGATGTTGATAGAAAGAGATGGGAGTGTTTATGTGTAGAGAATGTTTGATTAGAAGGGTTTTAGAAGGTTTTAGTATTTGGGTATAATTGAGATGTATGAGTATTTGAAAAAATTATGGATGAGGTTTTGTGATTATGGAGGTTGTTAGATGAGATATTTTGAGATTATGAATATGATACTTTTATGAGTTGGAAAGAAATTATTTATGGATTTTATATTGGAAAATCATTTTTTTTTTAGAGGATATCGAAATATGACTATGCTACTTGATAAGAAAACTTTAACATGAATTGTTTGATTTAAATATTCTTGAAAAAAAGTGGGAAATATTAACTTTAAAATATTGAATGTGTGAAAAGTGTTAACAGATAATCAAAATTTAGATGATGATGATGAAGAAATACTATCTAATTATTCAATATAATAAACATACTTTAAACTGTAAAAGCGACAAAATTTAGAAAATTTAAGTACATTTTAAATATTTTAAAGCTATTATACTCTTAAAAGATTCTAGATATGCCATATCAAATAAACAGCGCAAAATTTGATAAGTTAAAGCTGTTTACTCTTTAAAGATTCTGAATATGTAGTATTTTTTAATGATCAAAATTTCAATTTAGAAAAGGTTTATAAAAATATTGCGTAGCAAATTATATATATTTATGATAAAAACTTTAAGAATTATCAGAAAACCAATTTTTGGGAAAAATTGAAACAAACGGACATATATACACATTTTATACAAAAAAATGAACTGATAATCACTTTTTGCAAACTAATCTAAAATACCATTAAAAATTTAAAAACCACAACTATTTTAGCATAAACTTATATAAATAGAAGATATAATCTATCATAAATATACCAAAAATATAAGCTTTTTTATAATATCTTTATTATTTAATATTCATCTAACTAGTATACTTACAATATTTTCATTAAAAGCATTGAATGACAACCAAATCTTTAACTAAAAAAATCAACATAAATCCTAAATGAGTCTCTTGAAAAAATAAAAACTTAAACTTATATAAACAACCTATATTTTCTTAATAACACAAAAAATCAACTAAATCCAAAACCCAATATCCAAATATCATCTATTTTTCATATCCCCACATAAGCCTAAAACCTTTTATCTTTATCTATCATAATCCTAAACTTAAGGCAAAATTATTTAACCTTACAAACTACTTTCATACCCTCAAATTTTCAAAGAGTTCATTTTCGCTTCTAATAAATCCTAAATATTCCTTACCATATTCAAATACAAATACATCAAAATTTTCATTTTCCCATTAATTGTCGCATCATCAAACTTAGGAACTTCCTTCCCTAGATTAATATATTCCTGAACCTTATTTTCAACTTCTCTAGTATTTTCAACAACTCTTTGAGATTTTTCATATACTTCTTCAATAGATTCTACCTTATTATTCGCTTCAGCAATAGCTTTTTCATTCATAGCTTCTTTAATCCTGTCTAATTCACTTGTCAGCTTGTTTTGTTTATCTATTATTTCATTAAGTAAATTATCGATTTCGTTATGAGCTCGGCATTGGTTTATAAGAACTTTTCTATAAGCGACGATTTTGTCTTCTGAATCAAAAAGTCTTCGAAAACAATTTTCAGCTTCTTTTTCCCATTGGTTTACAAATTCGATATTCTGGTTGTAATCTTCATACCACTTTGACGTAATTTTACAGATTTCTCTGTTGTTTTGGTTTGGGTTTAAAGGTTGTCCTCCAGCATTTTTTTCTGGTCCCTTAGCAAAAAGAGTTGGGTTCATATAATTATTATACAAGATTTATAGGTTTAAAAACAAGATTTTTGTAATTGATTAGAATAAATTTGTGTTATGATTTAGAAAATTAGGATATGAATAGGATTTTATAATCAAATTTTTTTTTTATGAAGTTTTATTATTTATAGCTTTAAGGTATATAGATAATTATGATAAATGTATTTATTATTAAGATTTGTATTTATATATGTGTATCTTTTAAGGTTTGATAGGAAAATATATTATTTAAGATTTTTGATATTTTTGTTAATGAAACAGGAGAACAATATTTTTTAAAGTTTTAGGTATGTAATATAAGATTATAAGTGCTTTAAGATTGAAATTGCCAATCAGCTTATGGGTTTTATAACACATATATGATATTATATATATAAGATACAAATATCTTTTAGCTATAAAACCTTCCTATTATCAAGACAAATAATAACCCATTCCAATTCTTTATCCTAATGTCACTTCCTTTCTTATAAAATCCTATAATCCTCATAAAAAACAAATTTCTCGCCAAGTCATCTAATAAATGGACTTTACCAAAGTAACTCCTGAAAAAATCCAAGAAGATTCATTTGAGTCCCGCCGTCCAGCTCTTTTTGGAGGTATTGATAACAACAATGTCATCCGTAAACGTCATTATCCACATAACAGTACTTGGAACAGCGTTGATGATCGTGATCCAGGGACTTTCGAAGTTCCACAAATTAACAAACATCTTAAGCGTTTAGCTTTAGAAGAGCTTAAAAATGATGATAACATCCTAGCAATTCTCTCAGCTTTATGCGCAGGATTTGCTTTAGCAGAAAATGAAGAAACTTTCTATAGAATCCCTGAAAATGAATCTTATACACTTTATTTAAGACTTGGGATTGTGATTTTTAGTTTAGCTAGTGTGCTTTGGGTTGTAAGAAGGTATCAAATGATTTTATTGCTTGAAGTACTTAAATATACTGTTGGGACTAGTGATTCACTTATGACAACAGGGCTTTATAAACCGATGATGCTTGAGATTTTGATTAATTGTATATTTTCTCCTCCAGGGTATGATTATTTCTTTAGTTTTGACACTTTGGGGTATACAATTACATATTCGATTGATGATATTTTTACATTTTTCGCTTTGTTGAGGCTTTATAACTTACTCAGACTTTTCGGCCACCATAGTGTCTATACACAATCTACAGCTGAGACGGTTTGTGAAAGACATGGGCAGTCTGCTGATGCAGTATTTGCCCTAAAAAGCTACATACAAGACAGTCCATTTGTAGGTATCATTATTGTGTTTTTAAGTATTTCACTTTTCAGTGCTGCATGTATGAGAATTGCTGAACGACCTGAGAGATACACTGATGGTGAATATACCCAAAGTAGTCTTGAAAATCTTACGGACAATTTATGGGTAATTTTCTATACAACAACAACTGTTGGTTATGGAAATATATACCCTGTTACTCATATGGGTCGTTTAACCTGTATAATTGCCTGTATCTTTGGGAATATGTATTTAGGAATGCTCGTTGTAGCCATACATCAAAAAATGGATCATGACAACAATGAAAACTTAGCATATTCTTGGATTTATAGATACCACAGCAAATCTTCATTAGAAAACTATGCCAAAAACGCAATCCGATGTGCTGTAAAACTCTACTTACTAAGTAAAAAATGGCCCGAAGGATCAATTAGTAGAATCAAACCTAACCCTCAAGTCCAAATTGAAAACAAAACCTTTGATTTCGACCTTAAATACCTTAGTTTAAAACAATATAGAAAAAAATCAGAAATTTATAGAGAAATGAAAAAATATTTGACTAAAATGGAAAAAGCTGTAACACATGCTAGAAATGCTGGGCAAAAAGATGCGGAGACTATAAAACTTATTGATGATACTGTAAGAGTTGATACGTCGTTGATATTGAAAAAAATACAGAATATGATTAATAAGGAAACTTTGTTGAATAATAGTAAGATTATAAGTGCACAGCAGAATATGGAACAGAAACTTGCAGAAGTAAATGATAATGTGAATAATTTGAGGAAGATATTTAGGAGAGGGTTAAGGAAAAAAACTGGGCATGATAGTAAACGTGATAAGAGTGATTAAGTTATTAGTGTAAGTTAAAAGGATTAATAGAATATTTTGGTTTATTAGGAATTTTGGTAATGATGAAGATTTTTATGGTAGGAAGGTTGGTGATTATTATTTTAGGATATAGTAAATTTTGTTTTATATGAAAAATATGATTGGAGTACACGTAAGATTTTAGTTGGATATTTGGATTATATAGTAGTTTCTGTTAGTGATTATAATAAAAGTTAATAGCGCAAAGGTTTTATAATAATTTTATGTATAACTATGAAATNAAATACTTAATACAAATTTTTGTATTATTTTTTGAATATAATCATAGTTATCAAATATTATAACAATATAAATTTAATCATCTTTATTATTATCAATATTTTTTTACAAGTCTATTCTTCATTCTTCAATACTCTTCTTCTGCGCCTCCTTCAAAAAAATTCAAGATCTTTATTTTCCTCAAAATCCCTCATTCCAAATACTCAATTCTAAAAAGCTTATAACCACCAGTCAAATCTACAAAATCTTCTGAAATCTTCACTTAAAATCAAAGGAATTTAAAAAAATCCTGCATATTGAATCATTAAATTATAATAAAAATGACAGCTCGAGTTGAAGAACTTCTTAGCCAGTTAGAACAAATAGATTACAGAAATAATGCCTCTCCCCGTCCCCCAAGTCCAACAAAAAGCGATAAACAACTAAAAGAGCAGCTAAGTTTTAAAAGAAGCTTAACAAACCTCTTAGCCTCCCCAACACTCCAGGATTCCAACCTAAAAACCGAGCTTCAAGACTTAGAAGTTCAGTTAAAAGTTCTAGCAATGCAAAAGAAAAAGGAAAAGCTCAATTCAACCAAACAATGTGGGAAAATCAGTGCTCAAGCTGCTGAGCATCAAATCGAACTTGAAAAAATAGAAAAACAGTTAGCATCTCTAGAAGCTAAAGCTGAGAATATAGAAAAGCTCATAAAAGAAAAACAAGACGAAAAACTGGAAACTTTTAAATTTGCCCTTAAACCTCTTGAAGACACTGCAAATACAATATTTGAAGAAAAAGAAATGCTCAAAAAGAAAAACGATGAACTCAACTCTAGAATGGATGAATTAAACTCTTTAAGACAAACTAAAACCGAAGAACTCAAAGCTTTACTAAGCCAACGTACAGAATATACTTTAAACAGAGAAAAACTTCAAAAACATCTTGCCGAAATCAAAGAAAAAGATCACTGCAACTATAAAGAATACGTCCAAGAACTAGAAACAAAAGAAATCCTATTAGCGATAAAAAATAGAAAATCAAAACATATGATGGCCCTTAAGGAAATCGAGAAAAAACTCGCTGAAATTGAAGTCAAAATCGAAAAATCTGAAGAAAAAAACGAAACCCTTGTCCGAGCAGAATCTTTTATCCCAATAACAATAGAAAAAGAAATCGAAGATATGGAAGCTTACCTTAACACCTTATGTAAAGATTTAAATGTATCAAATCTTCTTAACTATACAAAAGACCAAATGAGAAAAAAAGGTTATCAATATGAAGAAATCATTATAAAAACTCAAATGGATCTTATTGAAGATAAGGAAATGCAGATGGAAGAGACTTTTAGAAGGCAAAAAGAAATTATGGATTCAAAAATATTAGAAATGAGAAGAGCTACAGAAGAACAAGAAGTTGAACTTTATGCACTTATTTCTAATGAGTTGCCAAATCAACAATTAGAATTAGCTTTGCAGGATATGAAAAAAGGGTTAGAGAATATGAGAAAAGAAGCGGATAAAGTTACTAGAGCATATAGGGCTAAAATTAATGCTATTAATAGATGGAAAGCTGAAAATAGGGGGAAATTATTGATTAATGAACAACAGAAGTGTATTGAAGATGGAGAAGTTATTAAGATATTTAAGAGGGAACTACAGAAGAATATCCCAAAACTCGACCAGTGGAAAGGGATTGAGAATGTGATTAATAAGTATTTGGAAAAACTTATTGAGAGGGGGCATAATTTTCAGGATTTACTGGATATGGAGAATGAGAGAATTGAAAACCAAAACAAAATGAAATCTGCCCTAAAAGAACTTGAAGCTACACGTTCCGGACTACTCACCGACCGAGACTCTCTACACAAAGAATTCCTCAAAATTATCACCCTTGAAAAAGCAGCCTTAAAAAAATTCGAAAACGCCAAATCAGAAATCGACCAGGAACGTAACAAAATGATTGAAAAAATCACCGACCAAAACATGAACAACAACAAATCCGGACTTTTACAAATCCAAAAATCCTATGGAGATAAAGGAATAAAAAAAATCAGAGAAAAAGAAACTCAAACTGTAAAAGAAACTCAAGAAAAACAACGTGAAGGGATAAAAAAAAAACTCGATGGTTTAAGTTCTGATATTTCTCACTGGGAAAGTTTAATAACAAAAGCAGATACAACTTTAAATGAAACATTAAAGCCAGAAATATGCCTTATAGATCAAGAAGTTGTGAGGATTCAACAAGAACTTTCGGTTATAAGCCAACAATTAAAAATTTTAAATGATGCTGAAGAGGAAGTTGCTGCTAAATTAGAGTTTTTGATGGAGTCTAAAAAAAGAGATATTCATAGAACTTTACATAGGACATTAGAAATACATGGTGGGGATGTTGATACAAAGAAAATTCATAGACTAGTTTTGATAAGAGATAAAAAAGAGGCAGCGATAAAACAGTTGATACAAGAAAAGGAAAAAATCGAAAAAGAGTATTTAGAAAAATCAAAAAATACTGAAATTGAAGAACTTAGGGTTAAAGGGAAACTTTCGCAGGTACAAGAAATCCTTGATGGGGAAAAAAAATTAAAAAAAAAATCGGATACGATTATGAATACAATGTCTGTACCTCAGAATCAGGTGTTAAATGAAGAACTTGATGAAAATAGTTTGAAAGAAGACTCAGAAAGCTCAGAAGATTCTCCTCCTGGGGAAGAAATGAATCCTAGGACTAATAGAACTAATAGGACTGAAGATTTACCTTTAGAACTTGAAGAAACTAAGGAAGAGGCATCGAAAGAAGATCAGGAAACAACAGAAGTAGAATCGGTTACAAGTGAAGCTGGAGTGAATATTGATATGGAAGGACTAACACCAGCTGAGCAAGAGTTTTTTAAGACGATTATACCTTTACTTCAAGGTGTTAGTGTATATAAGAAACTTAGTCAGAGGAATTCTTTACTTGTGGCTGAGTATGACCCTTTAGAAAGTGATAACCCAGAACAATTTGGTTTCGGCCTGCGTAATATAAAACTTAACAAAAGTTTGACAAAAATAGAATTCCGACACCTTCAACGTCCTGGTGTTGAAAATTTCATCCTTGTAGAGTCTCTTCTAGCCCCAGTAATCCCAAAGCATATTTCAGAAATGATCAAAGCACAAAAGAAAAGTTGGCTCAGTGACAGTAAAGATGGAACAATAACCCCAGCAATCAATAAAAAATATAAACAAATGAAAACTTCAGGTCTATGGAACTATTCAGACCCAGCATTTAAACTTAAAAGCAAAGAAGCAAATAATTATCTGCTGTTTATAACATTAGAAAAAGGTGGTAGGGTTGAGATTGTAGCAACAGGGTATAGTGCTTTTAAACAATGGGTTGATGGGATTAATGCTTTAGTAAAATTCCATAAACAGTTAGGAAGGCTTAGACATAAAATTACTTAGTTAATAATATAAGAAAAGGTATGATAATAACTAAGATTGAAGTAAAAAAAAAAATTTGGTATAGATAAGTGATTTTTTGAAGGTTTAGGATAAGATAAAGAATAAGATTAAAGGTTTTTATGAGTTTTTGAGGGTTATAAGATTTGTATAAATGGAATAACAAATTTAGAATTTAGTTAGAAAAATTAGAGTTTTTGTAAGAGGAATATCTCTGATAATATATAAATTTTGAAGGTTAAGATGTTTTTAGGATGATTTTTGGGTTTGGACTTCACACTTTTTAGTAGAGTAAATTTTTCGTCGAAACTAAACTGTTATAAGTTTAAGCCTATTTTCAATGCCTGCTTTCAGCATTTTATATATAGTTATTTAATATTTGTTTCTAAAATTGAATAACTTATAAACCCTGTAATTTTCAAAAACAAAGACACTTAATAAATAATGGAAGAGTCAGCCCCAGAAGGTAAAAATAAATTCTCAGCAGGAGGGACAACCTTCACCGTCGACAATCGCTACGAGTTTATAAAAAAAATCGGCCACGGGGCCTACGGAGTTGTAGTCTCAGCCTTGGACCATCAAACCGGGACCAAAATCGCTATAAAAAAAATCCCAAATGCCTTTGAAGACTTGGTAGACGCAAAACGTATCGTCCGTGAAATCAAGTTACTAAGTTTTTTTGACCATGAAAACACCATAAGTCTTTTAGATGTAATGTTGCCTCCAAAGCGAACAGGATACAATGATATTTATATAGTAACTGATTTAATGGAGACAGATTTACATAGAGTTATTTATTCAAAACAAGCTTTAAGCAATGAACATATTCAATATTTTATGTATCAAATATTACGAGGGCTTTTGTATATGCATTCAGCTAATGTTATACATAGAGATATCAAACCTTCGAATCTTTTGCTTAATAAACAATGTGATTTGAAAATCTGCGACTTGGGATTAGCTAGAGGATATGATGTAAACACAGAGAATTTGACAGAGTATGTCGTAACAAGATGGTATAGAGCGCCTGAAGTAGTCTTGAATTCATCTCAATACACAGAACAGATCGATGTTTGGAGTATAGGCTGCGTGTTTTCTGAGCTCCTTGGACGTAATCCTTTGTTCCCAGGAGAAGACTATTTAGACTTAGTCCAAAGAATCATCACTGTGCTTGGGACTCCTTCTCCTGAAGATATGCAGTTTATTGAAAACCAAGCAGCCAGAAGATTTATAAGTAAACTACCGAAAAAAGAAAAAACCAGATGGAGTATCATCTACCCTAAAGGCCATCCTGTAGCCTTAGACCTACTAGACAAAATGCTAGTCTTTAACCCTTCTAAAAGATGGACTGTCAAGCAATGCTTAGAACACCCTTACTTTAATGGATTGCATAACCCTGAAGAAGAACCTGTAGCCACAGCACCTTTTGATTGGAGCTTTGATAACTTTGAACCGACCAAGGAAATACTTCAGAACATGGTCTATGAAGAAGCTTTAAAGTTCCACCCAGTTTAAATAAGTTTTATCTTTATTGGTTTAGAAATCTTAATTAATATCTTACAATAGAGCATACTTTTTTGTATATAAAGTTTATATTTAGTTATAAAAATGTTTATGTGCTGTATATTAATTATCACAAAATACATATGCCTTTTTTAAGGTATGTTGCATATTAAGTTTTAAATCTAGGATGACTACTATAAAGCATAAGATAGGATAAAAGGTGTTTCTGAAGAAGGTAGAGGGAAATCGAGAAATTTAATTTTTATCAGCCTTTTTTTATAGACTTTTTGTATTTAAATAGGCTGAGTTGTCATAGTTTATGTATTTGACTATAGATATCTTTGCTAAATTTTAGATTTTTATTTTGCCTATTTTTTGATATCACCTTATTTATTATAAATAGGTTAGTTGACTTATAGAAATCAATCATATTATTATATTCCATCGCTACAAACTAAACTTAAGTACTTATATTTTAGCACTTTTTAAGTAAAAAACTTAGATTATCATATATTATCCTTGCAATATGCATTCTATGATGATTTCCTTAAGTTTCTTCAGCTTCATAATAGAAATTATAATTATTTTTTTTACCTCAAACTGGTTTATTGTATTCACCTTGCAAGCATCTAAAAAGCATATTTTCTTAGATTTTACAGTTTTTTTTTCCCTATGCTTTATAAATTACGCTAGATTTTCGCGACTAAGGTCCTTTGGATATTAGAAATACCAGAAAGGGGATTTGGGAAAAGGGTCCGAATATTCAAGTTTGAAAATATTGGCTGAAAATTATTTAGATGGCAAAAATCAAAGTCTCCATGTATTTTCTATATAAATAATGGCTAACCCTCCTATAGCTTCTTGCTTACTATACCGGGAGCAAGGGGATCCACAAAGCTATGGAAGCCTAGGCTTAAAAAAAAACTGGTCCTTAGGAAAAATTACTATGAAAGCAACCATCCCAACTGTTCATAGAAACGCCAAACTCATATGGATATCTGGAAGATTAAATTTTATTATCACATTAGATAACAGAGGTCATGTTGTTATATATGACACTTTCCAAGATTATAATCCTATAGTGTTAAATGAGAATCTTGAGCATGTTTATAAATGTGTTTTCATAGATAATGACATTGTAACAATATCAAAATCAGCTTACGATAATACTATTTTATTCCATAAATATATTTTAGCTGAATTGCAAGTGTATAAAATACATCGATTACAGATACTTGAAGATGTGAAGATCCCACTTTCCTGCTTAAAAGATATAAATGAAAGGTCAGCAATAGTCCTCATCGAAAAACCGAATACTATAGAAATCTGGTCATTACAAAGAAATTATCTTCTTTATTCATTTATAAAAAAGGAAGAACTGTCATATAGTTTTTCCTCAGGATTTCTCATTTATTGGCAAAAACTTCAATGCAGCATATCAATTAACGTTATATGCTTTCTAACTCAAAGCTGTAAACAATATAATTTATTATCAAATAATGATATTTACTTTTGTGAGATTATAAAAGGAAAATTAGTTGTTTGTATTGAAGGATGCCATTTGCAAATTATAGATTTGAATACTCATCATAATGTTTGTGTGAGAAAAGGTATGCCCAAGCAGTATTTTTCAATGAGTAGTTGTGAAGCTTCTTTAGGGATTTTTAATGATGGGACTGGGGTGATTATTGATAAGGAAGTTAAGGAATTTAGAGCTATAGATGAGGATTACTGTTTTGCTGACCTTTTTGGCAAACCTATCTTATATTCAGCTCAAAACAAAGAACTTATTATTGACTCTAAGCCTTACACCATTCCTTTTACAACGAAAATCATACAGCAAATTGGTTGCAACCCTGACACCCAGAACATTTATTTAACGGAAAAAGGAATAATTCATATAATAGAGTAATAAAAATCTCTTAAAAAAAATTTCTATAGAAATCCACTTATGTTAAAATAATTTCCCTGATCAAAGCTCATTTATCTTTTATAAAAAAAAAATTATTGTTCCAAATTTAATTGAGATGCTTCAATAAGTTCAGCACTTCTTTTAAGCATTTCCTTCAAATTGCCAATATCTTCTTTAACCTTATTTTCTCTAATCTCCTGTTCTTTCTTATATTCCTCAAATTTATCTTTTAGGTTATTTGTAATCTTTTCATTAGATATATTTTCTTCATCATTTAGCTTTGGATTCGTATTTTTTCTAGCATTACGAAAGAATTTTGGCCTTTCTGGGATATCTTTTTGAATAGTTTTTTTAATATTGTTAGCTTGAAGATATTTTTTTGGGCTACTTTTTAAAGTTTGTTTCGGCTCATTGATTGGACTATATAATGATGAGCGTTTATCTGGGGATAGAGCATTTGTTGATGCATTAGAATATCCTCTTTCATGGGATATTTTTGGAGGGCTTTTTAGAGATGGGCTTTTAAGAATGTAATAAGTGCTATAGTTTATTATGGGAGTTGATGAACGTAAACCTTTTGACCAGCTTTTTTTTGGAAGTGGGTATGTTTCTCTGACAGGGGTAAGCTGAGTTTTATATCTTAGTATGGAATTTAGAATAGCTTCTTCCATTTTATTAAAGTATGTTAGGGTGCTATTTGTTTTTTTTTTAGAATGGAATTTAGGATGAATTTTGAGGAAGGGATGAGGCTTGTATTAGATGTTTTTTCTAGTTAAAGAATTTTTAGATACGCTTTAAAGTTTTTTTTTGAAGAGGAGTTTTTATAGTGCACTTTTGAGCTTTGAGGCTTTTTTAGATAGGAGTTAGAAAGTGTTAATAACAATTGGATATTTATACTTAAGAATTATTTGGTAAATACCATTTTGTGTTTTGTAAAATTATAGATAAATTTGATTTGCTTTAATTTGAGTGTTAAGGTATAAGCAAGTTATTGTGTTGGGAGAAAGTGAAAATTAGCGCATAATTTTTTTGTATTATATAAGATAATTAATAATTTCCCACTTCCTATATATTAAAAACTTAGGGTGCTATAAAAAATCATGTTTCTTTATTCTATTCAACTATTAACCATTTTCTTATATCTTTCTTTAAAATAGTCCTTTGACATAATATTAAAATAATAAAAGTGTAGTAATTATTTATCAAACTTGTTGAAGAAAAATAACATAAAATAATTCTGCACTTTGTACCTAGTTGAAGTAGTTGATTTTCAGTATAAATTCTATTAATAATATTTATTACTGAGAATTAGATGTAGCCAAATCCTGTGAGCGCATCATAGTCAAACCTCACTGTACCTCGTGATTTTGATTAATTAATCTTTATATGTATTCAATGAACAATTCCATATATAATAATCTAATCAATCTCTTCCTCATAAAAATCTTATTTTCACATACAAACCTTACTCAATCTCCTATAATCCTAATAAAATCCCTCTATTTCAATTAAATCTCCTAAAAAAATATCCCAGTTCCTATCATTTCTATTAAAATTGTTTATTCTATAAAAAAAAAAAATCNAAAAAAAAAAATATCCCAGTTCCTATCATTTCTATTAAAATTGTTTATTCTATAAAAAAAAAAATTTTATCGATTCATATTCTAACTTATAAATAGTGATATTAAAACGTATCTAAAGATCATAAAGTTCATTCTGTAAGTTCTTTGGCAGTTTATCATATCCAAGCTGGTTCCATATTTCTTTCAGCTTGTTCAGCACTCCAGGGTCACTATTTTCTAACTGGGCATGAGTAATTTTAACAAGCCTTTCAATCTCATCATTAGCCAAAGCTTCTTCAATCTCCTCCATAACATCCCTTCTTGTATCCATAATCCTACTACTTTCAAGGTTATCAAAATCCTCACAAAATTTTGTTAAGTCCAATTCATTAGGGCCTTTAATCTTTTTTTCAGCATAGCTTTGATCGTCTCCTGAGTTAAAAGGCTGAGTTTCTCTTTGACCTAAAAACATCTTTAAAACCCCCAGTTTTAAAAGAATCCTTCTTTTTACTGGGCTTAATAAAATCTGTTCACGCCATCTTCGATTGACCACTTTAGCAAAAAGTCCATAGTCCCGTTCAAGATTTTTATTAGGCAAAAATGTTTCGTCTTGTGCTTGTTCTCGAAGAAAAGTTAGGATGTCTAACTGTTCAATAACTGTATATTGTAGAGGATGATTTTCTTTACTAAGTAAATCATAGTGTTTTATAAGGATTTCTTCCATTTGCAAGATAGGCTTTACTTTAACGAAGTGAAAATTATTGAAAGACTTTAAAGTTAAAATCATAGTCTGGGCATTTCGCAAATCCGCTAGTAAATATCGATACCCCATAGCTAGCTGCTTAACAGTATCAATACCCACATCCCAATTCATTCTGAAGAGAGCTACAATAATTAGTATTATGATTATAAGCACAGCCCCAGTAGCATTAATTGCAATCAGTATATTAACTAAATTAGCATCAATCATAGTCTGTGACTTGTAACCAGCTGCTTTCAAGTACCCAATAAAAAAGTTAGCAGTAATCAACCACAGAGTCAAAGCATATAAAAAACTAGAACTCAAACATCTATAAATTGGTATCACAGATATATACAAAGCAAAACCTCCTGAAACACAAACAAGAACCAAAAGCTTAGTTGCATTATCAGTATTCAAAGCTCCATGGATAACAACTAAACCTAACACAAATGCATAATAAATTGGACGATGATATACTCTAAGCCAAGAACTCCTGTAAGAACTGAAAAGATAAAGTTTTTCAGTAAGCCAAGAACTGGACACTCCAAGCAAAAATTCCATTTCCTTAAGCCTTATAAACTCATCATAAGAATCAGGGTCTGTAGTTATAACATGTTTACATGCATGAACTAATAAGTATATTGGATATGCTATAAGGTAAAGACCTATTACAAAAAATGTAAGTATTGATAAAACAAGTTGCCTTCCTGAAGCCTCACAATCACCATATTGACATAAAGCTGCTGGGATTACTCCAAGAGCAGTAGGTAAATACATGAAATGGGCAAACTTGAAGAAAATTCGTTGGAACTCAACACGAAATAATACTGAAAAATGCAGGACGAATCTCATAAGAAGGTAAAAGACAAGGATTATAGCTGTGAGGATGATCCAGCCACCTGAATATAGTAGTCGGGATGAAGGATCTTGGATAATGTCTTCATAGAGAATAGTCCCAAGGTCTCCTGCTATAAGACTTAGATATGAGGACTTGTATATTCCTTGCCAACGTACAGGCCAAGATTCATAGTTTGCAGCAAAGACAAAACTGAATAACTGGATCAATTGGAGGATGATATTCAGCTTTTCAGTCCAAAAATGTGAGATTCTGATACGTTTAAATAGGGATTTTTTTTGACTAAAGTCGAATAGCAGCTTGAATACTTCTAGGGACTCTTTATCTTTAGCAATCATTGGATTTGACATTTATTATATTGATAAGAGTATGCTATTTTTAATGTGATTTTGGTATTAGTGCTCTTTTTTATAGTAGGAGTTTGATTTTTAATGGAGGGACAGTGGAGAATAAGGTTTTATAGAGGGAAATAAAGATGATTTGTATGGTTAAATAGTATAAAATTAAGGGATTTTTAGATTTTGGGTTAGGAAATAGAAGGGTTTTAGTGAAAGTCAGATTCTGATGCGATAAAATTTTAATGTTACTTTTAAATAATATGCTTTATTATATAGAGGTGTATAGGTAATAGAGAATAAATATAGCTTTTTAAGGCAAAACTATTTAAATATAGCAGTAGGAAGTGTGTATTTATTTTTAAAACTACTCAAATTAAATTGAAAAGTGTTAATTTATTATGTCAATATTCATGAGTATAAATCATAATATTCTTTATTATCACATAACATCTCTAGAAAATGCCCACTTTCCCTTTAACCTACATCAATTTCCTATAAAAAACTCCTATTCCAACACCTATTATAATATTCCCCATATAAAAACCTTTTACTTCAATCATTTTGAACTTTAATTACAGCCCCACCACCAATAAAAGTTATATTTATTCTAATAATCAAGTCAAAAAAATATTCATCCTATCAACACANAGCCCCACCACCAATAAAAGTTATATTTATTCTAATAATCAAGTCAAAAAATATTCATCCTATCAACACCTCATCTGAAATATTTTAATATAAAATCACATAACCACTATTCTCAAAATCATGTCAACCTTATAAATCAAAATCAATGAAGTACTTATCCTTATACGAAGACCCTACAAAGCTCATAGAAAGCTATGAAATCAAATCTGATATAAATCAAGCTTCAAAGCCATATCTACTTATTAACAACTCAGTTTTTAAATTCCCAGGACTACATAAAATCAGCCTTCCATCTGTAATTTGGATCTGCAGCAACTCTTCTATTTCAATTGCTGTGACAAGTGATGGGCAAGTTTATGGCTGGGGCAAGGATGATTTAGGATTACTAGGTAATGGGATTCAGAATTATTCTACTCCTATTCATCTAAAAACTCTTACCAATATAAAAATATGTGCTCTTAGTTCGAACCATGTAGCTGCAGTATCAACTAAAGGTTCTCTTTATACCTGGGGTAGTATCAGTCATCCAAAACTCGGCTTTAAAACTTGTGATTTCTTCAATCCTCATCTAATATCATCATGTTCTTCATATATTATTACATCTGTTATATGTGGAGACAATTATACATGTTTGCTTACAGATGGGTGTTATACATTAATATATGGCGAAATAGGGCAAAAACATCTAAATGCTTTAAAAACCCAAAAAAGATTATCAGACAAAAACCCTAACACCCAAAAAAATTACCTTCCTTATTCCCATCCAACACTTGATAGCCAGCCAGTTTTACAAATAACTGGATATTCTGATTATATTGGTGTATTATTAGAATCCCATGAGGTTTGTGTATTAGACTCATGTTTAAATCTTAGGAAAATTTCAAGTTTTGAATGCCAAGTTGATAGTATTCAAGCTTTATCGAAAGATATTATCGGTATTGGGGATAATAATATAATAATTTGGTCTAATGTGACAAAATGCGTTAATGATATTGAATGCCCGATAAAAGAATGGGCTGAAATCTCATATAAAAGATGTAAAAATATAAGTTTGTGGTGTTGGGGAAGTGGGTTTGTTGTAGATTCTGATGATAAAAATGTGTTTGATATAGATCAGACTACGGATTATAGTGGTTTTGATAAAAGTATGACTAGAATATCTGATGAAAGCCCTTTAATTTTTGGGTCTAAGTCTATAGAAAACCTTTCTCCACAGGCGAGTAGAGAAAGTTTGGAAAGACTTTTCCCTGTAAGTGATAAGAGCAATAGGGTTATTATAGATAAAATACTTAAATGCCGAGTTGAATTCAGTAAAAGAGGTAAAATACTAGATGCTTTTAAAAAAATTGTCCATCCTATAGCAAAAAATGCTTTTTTTTGTGTTAAAGAGCATGGGGAAATTAAGAGAAATGAAATTTTATATAGAAATGCTGTGAAAATGTTCTGGATTTTAGAGAAAGTGTGTAGTGGGAGGGTGTATAAAAAATTTTGTATATGGCAAAGGATTAGGGTTTTGTTGGAGATGAAGATTAGGATAGAAAAGCAGAAGAAGGGGAAATGTCAAAATTGTAGGGAAATGATTAAGGGAAAAGCTGTTGAAAGGTTTGGGAATGTGATGTGGTGTAGGATCAAAAAGATTTTGAAAGGAAGTTTGTTTGAGATATATTTGAAAGAGAAGAAATTGTTGAGGGATGTTAGAAAAGGTTTTGGGAAGATTGAGAAAATTGTTAGGTTAGCAGGGAAGAGAAGGCTTTTGGATGCTTTTAGATTGACTTTGTATTCGAATAAAGTGGTCTTTTTGTCAAAACAAGTTTTTTATAAGCATTTTTGTAAAGTTTTAGCATTGGTTTTTGGGGGAAAAGTGTTGAGAAATTGTAAGTATGCTTTGATGGAAATGAGGAAGATGCTAGCTTTGAAGTTAAAGGTTGGAAATTCTGGTAAAAGTTTGCTAATAATTGATTCACTTGAGACAAGGAATGACACTTTAGAATTGTATAGTCCAAGTCCACATAATCAAACTAAAATTTTTGCAGTATTTCTCTTAAAAGACATGATAACAAAGAATATCAAATCCAAACTTAAACTCTTTCTTCCTATCAAAAAATCATTCAACCTAAAAACTCTTCACAAACTCCTCTTAAACTTATCCTCCTACATCTTCAAAAAACAGTTCGCCTTAAAAGTCTTTTCTCTAACCTGTATTAAATTCTCATCCGGAACCCTAGACCCCTTTTACACAATCTTCCCAAAATCCTCAAGCGTGAATTTTGAAAACTTCAAAAACCCACAACATCTAAAAAACCCATTAAAAACCCACAAAAAAACCCCCTTAAAAACTCTTTCAGCTATCCAATCGCCTAAATCAAAAAAAAATCTAAGCATTTTCACTTCAGAATCCTCATCATCCTCATCATCATTCAATCAAACCTCAAAATCAGCTCTTCAAAGCCCTAAATCCTTTATCCACCAAAACCCAACATCTTTTGCCTCAGGCGATCTTGTCAAATACCAAAAATTCCTTATAGAAAAAAAAGCTCTACAAATGATTGAAGAGAATTCATCAAATGATTCATATGAAAAAATCCCTTATATACACTTTTCTCATAAAACTAATAAAAAAAAGTCTGAAAAGCCTCCTTGGAAGCCAAATAGCCCATTGTCAAACTTTGCCTGGAAGCCTAAAACGAATTCATCAATGATTAAAGGTATTGAATATTATGAGAAAATTGCTGGGAGAAAAAATAAACATTTAGTTAATAGACAAACTTCTGAGGTTGAAGATTTTTATAAAAATTGCGTTAAAAAAACAAAGGAAGAAAAACAAAAAACTCATAAAGAATTAAGCAAAAACCATGAGGTAGAGTCATTACCCAGCCTCCAATCCCTGTCTCCAGTATCTATGCTAAATACTGGCCTGCCTATACCTTTTACTGTATTATCTATCATCAACATCGGTCTTGGGGTACTCATAAACGATAAACTTCTTCAAAACTCCTCCAAAAAGCTTTACAAAAAAGCTATAAAGCAATTCATTTCCTATAAAAAAACTAAAAAATCAACAAACCCACAAAGATCTTCCCCATCAACATGGAAAATTCGAATCATCAGCATCGGCGCAGAAAAGCTCAAAAGGCTTCTTATGCTAAAAATAGGCCAATTTATCATAAAAAAACTAAAACCCTAATCTAAATCACTTTCTTTCTAATACTTTATACAATTTCATCTAATAAATGACTTCAACTTTGAAACTCAAAAAAAAAATCAGTCCTTTTTCAAGGGTCCTTTCTGACCCTTCACTATCAAAAGCCTCTCTTAAAAAAAAAGGCTTATCAACAAGCAGAAGTGATGTTCTTGATACTAAAGATAGCAAGAAAATGTTTGTGACCCTTCAAGACTCGAAACTCATACATAATGTTAACTTACAAATACCTTTTGTCCATTCAGCTAACATGTCGATATCTAATTCGATAAAAGATACAAAAAAAGCAGCATGTTTACAAGGTTTTACTAGTAAAATATCAATAAAGTCCCCACGTACACTTAAGAAAAAGAAATATACACGTGATTGTGAAAAACCTAAAGTTATGAGTTTTGAGACTTTTGAGAGTAATGTGGAGAAGAGTAATACGGAAAATCAATCTCAAGAGGTTAAATATTTGGAATTAGAGCTTAAGAAAGCTATGGAGGAAAATAAGAAACTTAGGAAAGCTTTACAGGAGGAATGTGTGAAGGATGATGTTATTGATGAGATGATGAAAGGTTTTAGGTCGAGGCTTTATAAGTTATTATATGAGTAAATTTATGTGGTTTTTTGAATGAGGAGAGTGGTTTAGGTTTGGAGGATATTTGAAATTTTTGGATTTTGGAAGACTTGGAGGTGATTGGGTTTGTAGATGAGATTTTAAGTTTAGATCGGGTTTAGTAGAGAGTTTGAGGATAGGATAAGTTGTGGTTTTAGGTGAAGGATTTTAGGAAGGAGGGTGAGGGTTTTCATAGTGAGTTAGAGCATTAAACTAAATAATTAAACATTTTCCCCACAATTTTTCTCATCATATACCAAACTTTATCATCATCCTAAGTCAATTTTCTCCTTTTCCTCAAAATTCTACCACTTCAATACAATCATCTATGCCACCTTTAAATTCTAGCCAAAAACCTCAAAAAATTCTCTCAAAATCTGATCTTCCCCAAAAAAGGCATAATTTAAAATGATAAACCCATACTAAAAAAATCACATAATCTTAAAAAAATCTACTGATCAATCTGGTCTAAAGTGCAAGTAAACATCTGTGTTCCCGCAAGCACTTTGACAAACTCACTCTCAACAATTTTCTTCTCATTTTTTATATACCCATTAAGTATCAAAACCCAAAACTCTCTAAATACCTCCCTAATCCTAAAGCTTTTATCAATCACATCCTGCGAATCACTAAAAACATTCATAGGACTAGGATTTCCATACATATCCTCTAAAGCTTTAGCTCCAATGAAATTCTTAGGCACAATGACTTCTTTAGTAATTTCTGAGTTTTTTTGTAATCTTTCATTTATATTCCCTTCATCAAGTAACACCCATACAATACTTAAAGAGTCTCGGACTGCTGGATCAACATAAGTAGCTCCAGCAATAAGAGGAATTGGAGCTTCAATCATTTCAAGTAAAGAATGAGGTACTAAAGGGATTATAAGATTTGGCCATTTTAAAGGACGAAGAAGAGTGTGTAGAGCAAGAATGCAAGATGTTACAAGGCCTAGATTACCAGATAAAAATACCACAGACTTCTCTTGAGCTACAGCAAAAATCAGCCATACAAAATCCTCTAATACCAAACTATTAATCAACGGGATACAAGTCCAAGATACATCAATAGCAGATAAATCACTTGGGCATTGATACCTTATCATATCTACCTTTTCAATCCCTAACTGTATCGTCCTTCCAGGTACCAATTCTTCACAATCTGTATAACAATCCAACTGTATTTTCTCATCATTACTAAGTTCTTCTCTAGCATTTTCACAAAGTGAAATATCAACACATGCAATTTTTCTTAGCATCAATAATGATGATACAAGTTTGAAATGTAATTCAAAAGCAGGTATAAAAGAAGCAAGACAATAGCATTTTGGTACAAGCCATTTAGCATCTGATCCTTGTACTAAATCATCGAATTCTATGCATATTAAATAAAGAAGTTCATGTTCACTATTTGGGATTTGTGAGTTTTTAGGGCATATGTTTTCATTGCGGATTGTGGTTATAAAGTACTTACGAGAACGATGATAGGATGAGTGATCATCAAATGTTGATCGAGCTTTGTCGTTTATATAAAGAGCTTTTTCAGCTGTAATACCATTTGGGAAGCATAATAAAGGGATGATAGATTTGATGTTAGTTCCAATTGTGCAGTTTGGAGGGTAGTATTCTAGGAGGATGTCTGATTGGATGCATTCTTTTGAAAGAGTTTCAGGTTTAGGACCGATTATGAAGAAACCTTGGTAAATCAAAGACTCGTTTGTGTCTAAATATACGCTTTGGTCAGGATTCACTTGACCTATTTTCCCTGAACTTTCTATCCTGTGGTGGTTTTTAACTAAAAACTGACTGTATTGCTCCTCTACAAAATTCCCTTGACCTATCTCAGTTGGTTTATTTCCCTTTGTATTATTTTTTTTGTATTTAGTCTTCAAATGTTCATTCTCTTTACGTAAAAACTGTATCTGTCCCTTATCAATTTCATAGTCTTCTTTGAGTTTTTTATAAGCTGTCCTTAGTTTTTTATAAACCTTTTTAAGGTCGTTATACTTCTTTTGTAGCTTTATTAATTCAGCTTGAGTATCATTTTGGTCCATAATACTAAAAATTTATAGTAATTATCTGAAGATATGTTTTGGTTTTAGATAAAAAGTGCTTTTTGTAGGAAAAATTATTGATTATAGAAAATAAACAGTTTTTGTATGGGTTTTTTTGTGGAAGTAAAATTTGGAATATAGAAAAATATTATGGTTTAGATTCAGAAAAATAGAAAATTATGCAGTTTTTGAGGGGTTTTGGGTATAGAGAATAAGAGTAAGAGTTTTAGGAATGAGATACTGAAAAGGGAAATGAAAAAAATACGGGCAGCGGGGATCGAACCCACGACCTACTGCGTGTGAAGCAGTCGTCATACCACTAGACCATGCCCGCTTATAAGATATGGAGTTATTGTCTTTAAATACTACATGAAATCTATATCAGATTCTAAGTGTACAAGAACTTAACTTCATATATTATTTACTTTATATGTTATATAAAAAACTACTTATCATATGTTGAATAATATTTTAGTATAAATTATATATCATCATCCGCACGATCATTGCCAAAAACAAAATCTCAAACTCATGATCTATGATACAAACACAATCTTCTTATCCTCAAACTTTTACATATTTAAAAAAAATATTCAACCTCTGTTATCACTGCCAAATACCCATACTTCATTTCAACCTATAAACTTTCTCAGGTATAGACTTTTAAGAATCATAGCTAAGCTATCAAGTAGCTCAATAGGTACTAGTTCCTTAAAAATATTTATTCATAAAATATTATCTGTCTATCTTTGCAAAATACAAAATAATCCTACCCACAACATATTTGTTCAAGTCTATCAGGCATAATAAACTTATAGCATACATTTTTATTTAGCAATAATCTTTTATAAAAATCATATCCTCCTTTCAGCAATTTCAAAAATTTCTCTAAATCTCTTAATCCAAAGCAAAACCTATAATAAGCAATTATAAATCTTTAAAAATACACTTTTGAGCTATACAACATAATATTGATACAATCTCACCATTTATGAAAATAAAATACTCTGGTGATAATAATATGTTACTGAAATTCATTATAAATTTTGCCTAAACCTAACTAAAGTAGTTTTTTATTTTTGATTGGAATATTATTGAACATGCTTTTTTTTTCTTATTCAGCAGTTCTTTAATTTTATATAGTTTATTATAAATAGCAAAATCCTGATGCTCAAGGAATTAATAATTTTTTCATAAAAATTTATTCCTTGTGAGATATGAGTTTTTTGGGTATTTAGCTAGAATAAAAAAAATATAATGATAAGAAAAGTATTACAATTAAACTTATAATAAAATATTTGTTAATTAATTTAAAGGCTAATCGCATAATACAATAATTTTAAAGTATAAAAAATCTATGCATATTATATTCCCAATATAAACTTACATTTAAATAATCATTTACACTTATATATTTAAATTTAATAATCACATCATTATCAATACTCTACATTCATCACACAGCCTCATCCTTAACTTTTAATATATTTTCTCATCCATATTTTAAATATAAAAACTACTTTTTCATCTTCAATCCAAAATCTTATTTTAATCTCCATCATTATCTCATTTTCTTTCAAAATCCCCTCAATCAAATATCAAAAAGCCTTACCCATTAAAAATACTCTTCCATAAAAAATCAAAATCCTCATCTCTAAAAACTCAAATTCCCTTATTTTCCCATTAATTCCTTAATGCCTAAACCTTTCTCCAAAAAAAAAAAAAATTAAAACCCAAAACACAATTTTCAATACAAATCTTTCTAATATCTAATACAATTTTCTATCATAATTTCTATCTAAATA
This sequence comes from Stentor coeruleus, assembly GCA_001970955.1. NCBI lineage: Eukaryota > Ciliophora > Heterotrichea > Heterotrichida > Stentoridae > Stentor > Stentor coeruleus. The sequence goes on from MPUH01000121.1 coordinate 66,783, forward strand.
AAGAATACTATAAAAAATAAGTAAAATTATAAATACTTGATGAATAAACTTAAAAAATGCTTGACACGAACCACAATTTCTATAGTAAGATGCAAAACTCTGGAAACATGCTACTTTTTAAAGGAGATGTTGGTAAGAAGAAGCCTGGGATCCACACTTTGCCTCCTGAAGAATTTACTTTTGGGAAAATAACTGGGGAAGACAAGGAAGGAGCTAGGGACCTTATGAAATGCTGGAGTTTCCATCAAAACAGCCAGAAAATTCAAAGTGAGCAAGATTTTAAGTTGCTAAACTCTATGAGTGTAGGAAATGGATTATCTACAGCTACAGAATTTAGGAAGTTTAGGAAAACTAAAGAAGTTAGAATCCACACAACAGTTTCTAATAGAAAAAGTTTACCATCATTGCCTAATATGACTTTTGGCTTACCTTTACGCCCAGCAACTCCAATAAAAGCTGTGGTTTCTAACTTCTATGGAAGAGTTGCTGTAGAAAATCTTCATGACATGTATGCTTCAACTCAAGCTCCGAAAATATGCAGATGGAACAGCACTAGGGGCTTTGAGTTACTCAAGTCTTCTAAAATGAAAACAAATGAAATTTCAGAGCCGAATTTGTTTAAAATGAGGAAATTCTCTGAAGTTAAATCTAAAACTGATTGCTGGCGTTGTAAGAATCCAGAGTTAATAACCAAGCAATCAGAATAATAATTTATTCTTTAAGATTTTATGCTTATGATTTGAAAACTGGATGGATATTATTAGAAAATTAGTATTTTCAAAGAAAACTTTAGATTTATAAGGAAAGATAATGAAATAATATTTTGTATAAAGAAATCTACTGAAATAGTAGTGGTGTGTATACAATAATTGTTCATAAAAAAAAATATATATATTCTAAATTAAGTAATTTATATCCTATACTAAAATAATAGGAGTTTATAATATTTGCAACCCAAATCACTATGATTACCATAGATTATCATAAAATTATTATCTTATATGAAAAATACTAATGATAAATATCCAATTTAATTTTGCAATAAAATCGCAACCATTCATCCCTTAAAGCATAAAAAGCAGCATATCATCCCATAATTAAAACTAACTTCCTACATTTCACATATTACCTTAATTTACAATAATAAACCTAATATTATTCAAAAAAAAAATCGTTAAAACCCATAATTTGTATTCTAACCTCAAAAACTTTAAACCCATAAAAATCCTTATAGTATTTTAACATACAAAATCCAACAATTCCTGCAATACTCTTCTTTATTACTTCTTAAAAAAAAATCTTATACCTTCATATTTCATCTTAAATCAAAAAACTGTATCAAATTATCATAAAAATAAATTTTAACATGCACTCAGAACTTTCTTCAACAACAGTTCGTGAAAAACTGTCTTCAACAAGACAAATGCTTGAACTAACTCTAAATAAAAAAAATCGACCTTTAGAAAACACAGTCAAGCCTTCTGAAGAGCCAACTGAAATTACACATAACCAACTGAAAAAGCCTGATTTTGAACAACTTAATCATATATACGAGAATTATATGAAAGTCCCTACAAAACAGAAAAACCAATACAAAGGCTCTTTTGCCCAGAGGTCTTCTAGCGCTCCACCTGTTTATCAGAAAACAAAAGAGCAACTTGCAAAGGAAAAAGAAGAAAAATTTAAACAAGAATGTACTTTCAAGCCTACTGTAAACAAAATCCCACATGGGAAAAATATAGACTATATTGAGAGAAAATTTGACCGTGAAGAATGGTTTAAAAAACTGACAAGATCAAGAAAAGAAATTGTAGAGCAAAGGGAAAAACAAAAACGGAATAAAGAAGAAGACAACAGTAAAAACTGTAGCTTTCGTCCTAATATTAACAGTTATAGAAGCTTAAGTACAAGTCAAATCTCAGTAGATGAGCGTTTGTATAACCATGGTGAGAATATCAAACTTAAAAGAGAACAGCAAAAAAGGGAAAAAGATGAAATTGAAGCTAATGCTTATCCATTTAGCCCACAAATCTCTCAATCTGTAGCGATTTTAAAAGGAGCTAAGAAATCTCAGACGCCTTTGTATCAGAGGATTTATGAGGTTCAGCAAACAAAAAATGCTTTGAGACAGTTAGAAAAAGAAAAAAGCGAAAAACGTGAAGGGCTAACTTTCCATCCATATATAAACCAAAACTCTAAAAAAATTGCAGAAAGTAAGTATCAAGGTAGTCTTATGGACCGCCTATCTCGTACATCAAGCCAAATCAAAGACCGTCTTTCCGAAACATGCCAAACGTTCATTTCCACATCTTCCAAACCTGGAAGCGCAAAAGAGTTTATAAGCCGACAACAAGAGCATCAAGCAAAAAGCCAAAGACAAAAAGTATTATCTATATAGGACGAACTAGCTAAAACCTTAATCCATGACCTAACATTCAGGCCAAGCATCAACCAAAACTCAAACCTCATAGCCAAATATAAACGTAACTACAGCCAAGAAACCATATCAGACAAAGTTAAAAGAATTGGTTCTGAAGCTATGGTAAAAAAACTCCAACTCAAAGAGCAAATCTCAAACGAACACTATGAAAAGTTTACATTTGAACCAGAAATCAACCAAATAAGCCGTCAAATGGCCAGAAAGACTAATCTTTCAACATATCATGAAGAGCTAAAAATCAAAAAGAAAATCAAAGCTGAAGCTTCAGTTGCGGAAATGCAAAAAATCTGTAGTTTTAGTCCTCAAATCAACCCATCAAAAAGATACTCTGGTGCAATTTCTGATAAAACCCCACAAACTGATAATGGAAAAGGGGTTCCTGTGTGTATTTCTGGAATGCAATATAAAGATTATAATGCTCAACCTATAATATCAAGATATAAACAAAGTGCGGATATATTAAAGGATATTGAAAAAGATCGGAAAGAAAAAGAAATGATTTTAAAAGCTAAAAAACAAGAACATGAAGTACAGGTTTTTAGCAGTTGTACTTTTAGACCACAAGGGTTAGTGAGAATAAGATCAGAATGTCATGTTGAAGTTAAAGGTATGGATAGATTCCATGAATTGAAGAATATAGCTAATAGGCAAAAACTAGAACAAGATGAAAGGGAAAAGAAATTATTGTATAGGGATTTGACTAGAGATCTTGCTTATGCGCCTAGAGAATTGTGTTAGGGATTAGATTAAATATAAAAATGCAAGGATTTTCCCAGCTAATACAATCTGGTGAGTTCAAAGAACTGATTAGTGGAAGACAATTCTTACTTGATAATTATGTTGACGACAAGAAACCTAAAGAAAAAAAAGGCCCTGGAAGAACTTGTTTCAATATACCTCAAGAAGAATTAGTCTATGACATGTATTTACCTTTAAACCAGTTATGGGAAGATTATATCCAAGAACTATTCGGGGGTAATTTTTCAGATAAAAACATATGCAATAAGCTCTTAAAAGCTGATATGCATGGGGCTTGTATAAGTGTATGGAAAGCTAGTTGCAAAAGTTATGAAGGACAACAAGGAATTGTCTTACAGGAAACAATGAAGACTTTTAGGGTTATTACAAAGGAAAATAAACTGAAAAGTATTTTATATGTAGTGTTTGTTAAGCAAGATGCTGTGTTTTTATTACAAATAGCAGGGAAAATTGTCAAGTTATTTGGGGAAAATTTCTTGTATAGACCATCAGACAGAATGAAGGCTAAATGGAGACAAAGAGATAAACTAAAAATAATTTAATGCATATACGATATTGCATATAAAAAATGTTTTTAATACTTTTTGTAGCTGGATGAAATTTTACTAGGTGAAATGTGTAAAACAAATGTAGTTTTATCTGCAATATCAACCCTGAAATTATTAATAAAATCATATCTTTCTAACTAATCCAATCAAATCCTCCGCAAACCTAATAATTATAAAAAAACCCTTAAAATCACGAAAACTGCATCTTATACCTAGTATTTTATCTTAAATTCAATATAATTCTTAGCATGCCCACAACTAAAAACATTCTAAAAGCATATTTCCCTTATTCCCAACCTCTTTAAAGGTATTCCCAAATCTTAAACTTTTTTAATCTTCTCAGCATATACAAAAAAAATATTAAAAATTATGTTAATCGTTATAGTTCTATTATACCAATGGATAGATTTCATAAACTCTTTTGGGAATGTTACTCCAGAAACTGCGAGATCGAGAAAGAAGAAATTAACAACGATGATTATGAGTCCATCAAGAAAATGGATCGTGAAAAACTTTATAAGCATTTTCGTATATTTATAGGAGGATTATTGGAATTTAAAAACCAAGTCAGAAACTCTGAATCCACTGAACTTGTACAGAGAAACATGCAATTTGAATCTATTATTACTAAACTAGAATCAGACATAAGATCACATATAGCAAAACATTATCAACTACGACTGGAGATTGAGTCTCAGAAAAATACTATAGAAGAACTTAATACAATCATAACATCTCATAAGGGAGAAATACGAGATTTACGACTTAAAGTGTTACAACAAGAAAAAATAATTGACCAATTTAAACAAAAATATGAAGGCAAAAGAAATAGTGCTGAGCCTTCAAAAAAGAATTTTTTCCTTGACCTGGAGTTAGTAACCCAGAATGATAATTTGAAAAGCTCAAAAAATAATACAAAAATACTTACAGATAGAAGTAAAGGTATACCAGCGAATATTCAACAGCAGAAGAAGTCTTTAGCTTCTTCTAAAAGCTATAAGAGCAGAATTGGTCATACAAGGTGTAAATCAGAGTTTACTAAGAGCTTAAAAATATTAATACCTCAGTGAGGGTTGTATTTGATTATGATATAAGATAGGATAATTATGTATGAGTTTTGGGATTTTTTAATGCTAATGATGAGGAGGTATGCTTTGGAAGGATTTTTTTTAGAGGTTTTTAGAATGGAGCTTTAGGTAAAAGGCTAAATAATTATATGCTTTATATATAATATTAATTTAAGATCTGTCATAATTAATACATAATGTAATTATATGTAAGTTAGATAGTATATCTGCTTATTTTAATCAGTGAATTTATCGATTATAATGTGAAAACTAAAAATGTGTATTGATAATTAAAATCACTCTTAAAGGTGAAAGCATGCATATTTTTTCTCTAAACCAGAAAACTTCTAAACCCATCTTCATCAACATTCCTCCACCTTTTCAAAATAAAAATTCTACAAATCTTCTAACCCTATATAAACTTTATATATATTTAAAATCTCAAAATAATATCAAACTTTTTCTATCATCCACAAAAATCACATCCTCATTCATAATCCTAAATCATACCATCCCTTAATCCACTCTCAACCCATACCACCCAAACCTCAATTTCCAGCCCTTCTCTACCTTTATCTCCCAACAATTCTTATTTCATTCATATAAATTTCATCTCACAAATCAGCCTTTATCACAATCCTAATAAAACTCTTTTAAAACTTTCTTATCTCTCTAATCCATAGAACCTAATTTTTTCCATACAAAAAAAAAACTTTATTACAGTCAAATCCTATCACCAAAATAATTATCTTTATTTTCATAAATATATAAATTTATGGAATCTAAGAAAAGCGTAACCTGCACTTGTTTCGGGTTTTTCCGTAGAAAAAAGTCAAAAAGTTCATCAAATGAGCAAATCCAAGAAGTGCCTAGCCCTAGAAGTCTTTCAATTCAAAACATACAACCTCCAGAAAGTAACCTTTTAATGGACTTATCATTTAATAGAACTCAAAAACTTGTTCAGCCAAATACTTATAAGTCTAGTATAATAACCCCTTCTAAAAGAACTCCACATGTGAATAAATTTCTCCCTTCAATATTTTCTCATCACAAAAATGCAGTTCAACCAGATATATCAAATTCTATTGAAATATCTCTATCTAGACCTAATACTATTAGAGAACTCTCTGTTAATTCTGCAGCTCATTTATTTGCCCATAAGGCTGATGAAGGATATATCAATAAAAAATCATCTTTATTGGAAGTTCATAATGAATGTGAGGAAAATAAGGAAGTCAGTTTGATAGATGGAGGACAGATTAAGTCAGAAGAAGGTAGTGAAAAACAAGAAATACCTTTAAAAGTGTATAATAATATTGAAAAAACTGAAAGGTTGGCTAAAAAAACTGATGAGAAAGGCTTTATTAGATCTCCTATGGTTTCACCTGGATTGTTATCTTTTAGTAGTAAAATTTCTGATTCTCCTGTTATTGGATCATTGAGTGTAAGTCCAATAAAATGTATTGTATCAGTTGAAGATTATTCTGATTTAGCATCGCTATTGAATGACCCTGAAAAATGTAAATACCTTCCTGATGTTTTTATACACAATACAGAGAGACCAAAACATATGCCTGCATTAAAACCTATGACACCTTGTTACTTTGCTAAGAAAAGAGCGATTCCTACTTTTCGATTGGAAAATAAAGAACTTTTTAATAAGATAAATATAAATAATTAACGTAATTATATAATTTACAACTTAGGAAGGTTTACATATTTAGTTTAGTTTAGATTTACTCTATAATTTTTCCATAAATCGCTACAAAAACAAATATTTCCACAACTAACATAATTTCACCCACCAAATCTAAACATACAATTCCAATTTCTATCATACTAATATGTAAAATCATATAAAAAAAAGCCATCTTCCTAGCATAAAACTTAGATATTTATCAAAACACGACTCCAAAACTTTGTAAAACTATCCTTGCTCCCTGTTGCTAGCAAGTGACCAAGTGGATGCCAAGCTGCATCTCTTATAACCCCACTATGAGCATTAGCCATAAACCATGCACATTCATCATATCCAACAATCCAAAAACCTAAACTTCCATCAAAACCCCCACTAACAAAAAGTTCTTCATGAAAAGGATGCCAAGACAAACTACTAACTTCTTTAGAATGTTGTCTGAATTCTTGAAATTGTTTCATTGTCCTTAAATCATATAGTTTAATTAATGTATCTCTAGATCCAGTTAAAAGATAATTTCCGTTTATAGACCATTTAACTTTTGTTACAGCATTGTTATGTGCATGAATACTACAAAGTTCTCTTGAACTTTTTGGGTCCCAAAGTTTGACAAGACTATCTTTGCTGCCTGTTGCAACTAAAGATTTATAAGGATGCCATTCACAGCATTTTACATCCCAACCATGGCCAGCAAGTTCTCTTTCAATTCTCATACTAGCAAAGTCCCATATTTTACCGAGTTTATCATCAGAACATGAGGCGAATTTTATCCCATCCCCAGGAGAAAAACTCAAATCTCTAATTGATTCTTCATGACCTTTAACCTGTTCTACTGCTTTCATATTGTTTTTCGAGACTATTATATACCCAATTTTATCTCCACTTATCATAAACTGATAGTTTTTAGTCCATTTCATAGCCCTAACACCATCTTGATGTACCTGAATCAAACTTTCATACTTAAAATTGATCCCACTCCATAATAGAAACTCACCTGATTCACATCCTATAATTGCCCTTTTACCATGGTTTGTCCATTGTACAGAAAACACTGGTGATGGTTTTTTGTTTTTAAATGAACAGACTAGATTACGGCATATTGACAATTGAGGCATGCTTTCAGCAAAAGTTGGAAGCTGACGATGATAGATGTTAGAATATGGACGTGAATGGATATAAGAAACCAGTGAAGGTTGGGGCTCGATGATTTTCCGATCAGTCTTTTTGTCGTCATCATTTGCCATCATGGTTTATTTAGGATTTAGATATTTTGCTTATATAGTGATTATAAAATAAGAGTTGTATATCTAGTATTACTATCTAAATATGATAAGAAAAAGTCCAGCAAGAAACTGAATCGCCCTGTTTTTTTTGTAATGATACTTCTTCAATATATTCCCCAGAGGCTGTTCCTGAATTAATAGCTGCGGTGAAAGTATAAGCAGAACCATATGGGAAATTTATATCAACATCAAAATACTTGTAGACCCAGTGCCCTCCGTTAAATTTAGTTCTAACTTCAATACACGCAATATAGCTTTCTTTATCAAAAGTCCCGGCCATAGATATTTGCATTTGTATTCCAGAAGTCACTGGCCAAGGGTTGATTTGGAAGTTGCTCACTGCGAAAACAGAGTCTTTTTTGCATGTTTGTCCTAGTGTTAATAGTGAAAGGTAATCTTTTGTATCAACTTGAGTAGCTAAAACATAGGCAAATAATGCAACAAATATCAATTTCATTATACCCATAGTACCATATTAACTATAACTAAGTAACTGAGATAGGCTTATTATAATTTTAGTTATCATGTTGCCTTAGGTGAATACCATTTTCTGATAAGACTTCAGGAGGAGTTATTGAAGCTAGGTATTTTATCATCCCAATTATGGGCTTTTTGTCTCGGCTTTGTATAACTTTATTGACAGTATCGCTTATGGTTTTTTCGACTTTGTTCTTTTCGATGTAGTGGTTAGCATCTTGCAATAACTTAGACAATTTCGGTTCCATATTTTTATAAGAATCTAATATTTAGATTAATATCATTAGACTGTTAATAAAAAGTGATGAATGAACAACTAGCAAAACTTTTTGGGCCAAATTTCAAACTGAAAGACATCGAGATTAGTCAAAAAAATAATGACTTAGGAATTTTCAGCTCCACTTTTATGGAGAACAGCAAGATTTTTCGGCATTTGAAAAATGAGTTAGACTTATACTATAAGGAAAAAAGTAGACCTCAGAAATTTCAAACCTTGCATCCTGAAAAATCTATTGCATGGAAAGAACACTTTTATCTTAATCTACAAGCTCTGCTTTATGAAGTTACATACACATCAGATGTGCAAATCAAAACTTATCTATTGGAAAAAGTATATAAATGGTATGCAGAAAAGTCTCAAGGGGCAATTAAAGTACCAAGACCTCCACCTTTGGTTGAAATAAAGCCAGAAATCCAATACCCTCTAATCCTACAGAATATTGAAAGTACAGTTTCACCGAAAAAACCTCAAATTCTGCCTAAAATTCCAAAACCCCTTAATTTAGACCAGGAAATCGCTTTAACTTTTCAGTCAAATCCTAGTAATGATAACTTTTTTACAGCAACTGCTCCAGCGAGAACTGCTAGATCACGTCGTTTGTTTCAACCTTATTCAAAATCTCAAGGTGACCCTATTGTTATAGACTTTAGAGCTAGTTCTGTTGGAGGAAGTCCTGAAACTTTACGTAGCACAAACTATACAGAAAGGGAAAGTATGAATAGGACAACAACTAAAGATGGATATGAATGTAAAGTTCCTATGATTAGAAGGGAACAATTAAAAGAAATTGGGTTGATTAAAAAACGTTTGGCTACTAAACATATGTCTTTACCTTTTAAAGTTCTGGAAAGTGGTTTGGTTTTTAGTGATTTTACTCAGGAAATGTTTCCTCCTATGAAATTGCCTAGAGGTGGGGAGCTGCTAATTAAAGATACTTGGCCTAAAGCTGAAAGTAAGAAGAAGAAAAGAAAAACTAAGAAGAAAACTAATTAGTAAAATAGCATATTATTATAGCCGGGTCTTTTTTGTATTAGGCGCACTAGTGCGCCTCTATTTTTAAAAGCCTTATATACAATTTCCTTAAGCCCCCATATTTAGTAAATAAGTGGCATTAGAATCTAATGGATTTACCTTTGCTTTGTTGTACTTTTCATACAAGTGATATTGAAGCTTGTGAGTCATGTACTAATAACCATGAACTCTCTGTAGGCTTAGTTGATCTAAACAAAAAGTTATACATTCGAAGAAAAGTTAAAGAAATGAAAGTAGAAAAACTTAAGGCTCTTATAGCTGTCACTGAAGAAAAACTCAAATTCGTCAACGATAGTGATAATTTTACTGAAGACAAATTCGCACCACAAAAAGGTATCCCCTTAACAGATTACCTTTTAACCATAAATCTTCCTCAAGATTTCTTCACCATAATAACCCGCGAAGATCTAACCGTAGCCTTTATGGTTCAATCAAAATTCCTTAGTACTTCACAAACCTGTAAGCAATGTCAGACTGAAATGCCTATAACTTATTTTGCTAATACAAGCTACGTATATTACTGTTTCATCTGCAAAACACGTAACAAAATCAAAAGCACAACCCTTTTCCAAGGCAGCCCATTATCCCTAGAAAAAATCCTCCTCTTTATCTTCCTCTGGGTCCTCGGTCTTCGTGACGTAGAAATTTCCAACCTTCTTGAAGTATCTAAGCCTTATACATCAACAATGTCTAGAAAAATTCGTCAATTAGTAGGTGAAGATTTCTCTAAAAGTCCACCACAATTTTCAGGAGTAGTCGAAATTAGTGAAATGGATTTTATTAAACGTAAAATCGAGATTGGGAAATCAAAAGCTGTGAAAAAATGGGTAATTGTTATGGTTGAAAGGGTAACAAAACAAGCATATATGGAGTATATACCTGAAAGGAAAAAAGAAGTTATTATTCCTATAATACAAAGATTATGCTTACCTGGTACTGTTATTATAACAAAACAATGGGCAGGGTATGGAAGACTTGAGGATTTAGGGTATTGTCATTATACTTATGAGAAAACTAAAGGGTTTATTGATCCAAAAAATCCGCATATACACCATTCACATGTTAAAAATGCATTTATTTGGCTGAAGTACCAGATAAAAACTAGGAATCGGGCTGGAAATTTTCTTCAGGAATATATATTGGAGTGGCTTTGGAGAAAAAGACATTCAGTTGATAATAAAGCTGATAATTCCTCGGTTTCTATATTTAAAGCTGTTCTTGCAATGCTTTCGAATAGTAAATTTTAGAGTTTTAAGATTTTATATGGTAAAATTCTATTTATTTTGTTGGTTATATTATTATAGTATTTTAAGGTTTAATATATCCACTTTTAAGCAAAAAACATTGACAACTTAATCAAAAACTTTATAGAAAGCATTTACACAACAAGAAAGCGAACTACAAAAAAGGAACTTGGTCCCTAATCGGGGGAGGATTTATTAATCTAATATATCCACTTTTAATTTCCATTTTTTCTTTAGATGATTTTATCCAAAAAAATATTTTGATTGTATTTTGTTTATACAGCATATTATGAATAACTTAACAAGGTCACTTCCTTATAAATTAGTTATCCCATCATTTACTGTATTCGCTAATACGCAAATAATGTCAATTCGGCCTATAAAGCCGAAAATCGAGACTGTGAATGAAGAGTATAAAATCGCAACTAAAGGAACGATAAAAATTGAGTTTATAAACTGCACAGATAAATCTAAAACAGGTGTCTGTAAGTATATAATGGATTCAAAGCTTGAAGCTTTCTTACCAGACATAGCAATCAGTGAGATTTTAACTAAAAACTCAACAAATATTGAATACAAAACATATCAAGATACTGTGAAATTTGAAGTAAAGAATAATGGAAATGAGTGGAGTATTTATAGGAATAAAGAGACTAGAAGCATTATAGTGAATGATATGCAAAAGTTTATGATTTATAAAATGTTTAATGTATAATTTATGTAGGATACTATCAAAATGACCCAAGGATGGTATATGATAGGTGATTATAGATTGGCTGTTCAAGCTTTGAATACAATGACTAAAAGAGAATAAATAGTTAAAATTAGGCAGATTTTAAGAGTAGTTTAGTATGAAAATACAAGGATTTTTATTATATGTATATAAGAAGAAGGTTTTTTATTATGACACTTTTTCTATAATGATTTCTATTGAATTTAAAAACATAAATTTTATGATAAATCTTTATTAAATTAGAATATGTTCATTAAANTCTTTATTAAATTAGAATATGTTCATTAAATTTTCCTATAGACGCTTAAAACTATATTTCAAGTTTATCAATTTATTTATATAGCTTTTCATAACTAATCCCAACCTCATCATAGTTTAAATCTTCAAAGGTAAAAGAATATATTTAATAAATGGCAAAATGTATCCCTTTCTCTCAATTTAGTAAAATTGGCTTTCATATTCCATAAAATTTTCTTTTCAGCTCTTAAGATTGAAGAATATTACTCGGTTAGAAGCTTTGTTTCTGTGGCTTCTCCTTTGATGAACATTAAATAAATTTCTAAGTACTCTTTAGGATCTTCTTGAGGAATATATGAGTTTTTATAATCTGGACAATTGTGTATAAAAATATAGTCCGCCATAGCATTATTCATCTCATACTACAGCAAAACAATAATACATTTTTTTTAATATAACAACTCTACTTTACCCGCTCTAGAAATTACCACTTTAACCGCGGCAGAAGTATTCAAAAACAAAATCCCAACTGTGAAAAACTAAAATACTCCAATACTCCTATAAAATTATAACTTCTAAACGCTAGGATTCTTATATTCGATTGTAAATTCAAATGAAAAATATTTTTACCACAATAATAAAAAATAAAAATTCTTGAAATGGGATTATTATAGTTTTATAGTTCAATTGTGCTAATAAAAAAATACCTGAGTTCTAGAAGTATAGTTTTTTCCCATCATTTCAAAAAAGCATTTTTCCTGAGTGCATTTACAAACACAATAGATTTTAAAAAAGAAAAATCAAATAAGTCTTGGATTTAAATATTTTCTAATCAAGCTTTTGACCTATCTAAAAGAAATTGCTTTGATTGATAAAATGTATTAAGTTCCATCTTATAATAATGGTAACAGGGACAAATATTTTATACTTAAGTGCTTTAATTACACTAGTGCTTGGGGAACATTCAAAATTATCTTTTTTGTCTCAGTTCAGCAAATCTGAAGACATAGACGCAATGGTTCCTGAGGAATTTCAAGACGATACAGAGCTAGTAGAGAGTGTTAGTGATGTGGATGAAATGCTCACGGATTTACTAGGAACAGGGGTATATGATATGGATAATTATCCAGATGGTATGTTAGAAGTTGATGATGTTGAAGCTGCTTTAGATGAAGACCAATACATTTTAGTTAACGATGATATTTATGACTCTGAAATTATAGCTGATGCACAAGCGGATTCTGAAGCTTTACATGATGATAAATTAGAAGCTTTGTCTATAACAGAAAAAATCGTCACCACAGCAATTGAAGCTCTTGAAGAATTCTATTTGTCTGAAGAAGCTGACGATGGAGACTTAAGCTGTTTAGAAACTGAATTAGATCTTTGGGATGATTTGGCCGAAGCAATGGAAGAGACAGATACTGTTGTAGTTCTTGATGAGGAGTATACTTATGAAGAAATTGTAGAAATTGTGGAAGAACTTGAGACAGAAGTCTTAGCATTAAGCTCTTAATGATAGCCGTTTTTAGTTAAATATAACTTAGTATAGAAGATATTTATTATCTTTAATATATTCAGAGAAGTGCGATTGAATTTGGCTTTAGTTTGATTATTGAGAAGAAGTTTTTGACCATTTTGTTTAGTGGTTTAGGAATAGGTGTTAGGGCGCTAAAGTATTAAAGTGAGTTTAGTTTAGGTTTTGGGAAGAGATGATAGGGTGTTATTTGAAGCTTTTTGAAGATACAGTTATTGGGTTTTTTTACATTTTCATAGATAATTATAGTTTAAATGTAATGCTAACTTAGGACTGAAATAGAGGGAACAAGCCTGAAAAAACAGAAAACTATTGGGGATTATAATATCCTTAAGTGTATTGGTGAAGGAACTTTTGGTAAAGTTAAACTTGGTATTCATCAGCCAACTGGCGAGAAAGTTGCAATTAAAATACTAGAAAAATCACGAATAGTCGATGTCTCTGATGTTGAGCGAGTCTCACGCGAAATCCATATCCTCAAACTAATCCGCCACCCAACAATCATCCAACTCTACGAAGTAACACCCAAACAGATTATCGAAACCCCAACTCGTCTCTACCTAATAATGGAATACGCAAGTTCAGGTGAGCTTTTCGACTATATAGTAGCAAGCACAAGAATCAAAGAAAAAGAAGCATGTAAACTCTTCCAACAAATAATTTCCGGAATCGAATACATCCACAAACTCAACGTTGTTCACCGAGATCTTAAACCAGAAAATCTTCTTTTAGACCACTGTAACAGTATAAAAATTGTTGATTTTGGTCTAAGTAATACTTATAACAACAATGAAGAACTTAAAACAGCATGTGGAAGTCCTTGTTATGCAGCTCCAGAAATGATAGCGGGTAAAAAATACAATGGGCTCAAAGTTGATATTTGGAGTTCAGGGGTGATACTTTTTGCTATGATAAGTGGATATTTACCATTTGAAGACCCTAATACTGGAGAACTTTATAAGAAAATCTTAGCTTGCAATTATAAACCGCCTAAGTTCATATCTGTAGAAGCAAAAGATCTGGTTAAAGGGATATTGAATACTGATCCTGATAAGAGGTTTACTATTGAAAACATAAGAAATCATCCTTGGTTCAATCAAATTCCTGAAGAAAAGTGTCCAGGAATTCTTATTGGATATGATCAAATATCTGTTGATTCACAAATACTTAAGCAACTGGATTTTTATAACATGAAACTGGATTATATTAAACAGTGTATTGAAGCAAATAAACATAACAGCACAACTGCTGGGTATTATTTGTTATTGAAGAAACATTTACAGAATGGAGGGACACTTGAACAGGAAAACCCCCCAATACTTGCCCAAACTATAAAAACTAGAAGTTTAAGTATTAGTATTCAAAATGAACCTGAACCACCACTTATGCGACTTAGTTATGATAAAGTGTTTAAACCTTTATACCCTCAACGTTCAGAATCTGCTCATTGTAAATCATCAAGTCTCTCTTATACTCCTGTACGTGATAAAAACCTTGATGGTAAAAAAAAGAATTCCCATCAAAGGACTATATCTCATAATATAAAACAACAAAATTCAGGACGGATAATCTCAGTTTCACCTCAACGTGAAAATATAAAACCTGATTTATCTGGAAGACCTCCTCGTTCTCGTCAAGTAGAGATTTCAAATATTTCATCAACAAAAGCTAATAAAAGTATGAACAATTCTTTCAAATTAACAGGAAAACCCCCAAGTTCAACTAGAGAAAAGTCCAAAACTGCGAAATTTGTAAGAAACCTGTTCATATCGAAGTAAACATTTAAGCATAATTTCTTTTTTATATTTAATATAATGTAAAGTTTTGAAGAAATAATTTTAGAAGAGTTTGATTGAGGAATTTCAGGTATGGTATATAAAATTTGTCATATAGTCTTTTGATATTCTTATTTTTATTTTTTTATGTATAGTTTTTATAGTTAATAGAGAGTTTTATGTTGTTAAAGTGATTATTTATCACAAATTTCATAAAAAAAGGTACAGGCTTTAAAAGAAGTTGATATTCTCAAGCAAGTTAGCCACCCGCGATAATATCATAAAATATGTAGGAAATTATACTTTTTATATCAATAATATAAGTAAATATCAATAGCATCTATTTTCCGCTACTACAACAACACAATTCATAAAAATGCTATGTATATTAACGTAATACGATTCCGGAGGGGATTTACAGAGAAAAATTATTAGGTAAAAATATACAAAAAATATTATTAAGAAAAACAGATCTGAACTTAGGCATACAAAATCTGCTGAGCAGTAAAGCTTTGCATTATCATAAAATTGTCCATAGTAACTTAAAATCTATAAATATTTTTTAAACAAAGAAAACAGAGTCAAAATCGGAAATTTTGTTTATCTAAAATTTTAAAAACTAAAGAAGTCATACATCAACCATTGATATACCTTTATATTTAAATCCTCAACAAATAAAATATCAACCAAGTAGGTTTAAAGTTGATATTTTTTTGAATTTGCCCATTGTACTTATGACTATCTTTTATTAGGGATTCTTAACTAACTTTAGGTCAGAATATTGCTATGAAGGTCCCTAAAGTCCTTACTTTCAGAAATATACGCAGAAGATGGTGAATTTTATCAGTTTGATGTTGATAAAAAACCTAAAAAACAGGCCAAATACTAGAGAAAGCATATAATGATTCGAGTTTTACTAAGAAAATTTATAAAAAGTCAAAATCGTCAAGGTAAAATGTTATTAGAAAATAGAGTTCGGTTATTAAAATCACTAAAAATAACTCAAGCTCCAAACAATTTTCCCTTTGGATATTGAAATAACACCGGCCTCTCATATGACTAAGAAATTATTAATCCCAAGCTCAGATTCTATGAGGATTGT
This sequence comes from Stentor coeruleus, assembly GCA_001970955.1. NCBI lineage: Eukaryota > Ciliophora > Heterotrichea > Heterotrichida > Stentoridae > Stentor > Stentor coeruleus. The sequence continues at coordinate 82,993 of MPUH01000121.1, forward strand.
TACACCATATAATAAACATCGAAATATCAAAAAAGATAAACCGAAATTTATGATTAATGATTTGGTTAATATTATTATAATTGAGTTATTTTTGTTAGAAGAAGCTGGAAATTAGAGATATTTTCAGGGGTAAATATACAATAATTATATATAGTTAATTACAATAAGTTATCTTGATGGTTTATGGACTAGGTTCTTTTTGTATTTATCTGGACTACTTGAAAACTTCCAAGATGCAATACTTATATCATTAGAGTAGTCTGGAAGTATTGCTAAAGAGCTATTTGATTCAGAAAAGGAAACATGAGTAACAGTATTGATTTCTATTTTATCCCCTAAACAAGGATTCAGTTGAATAAGCTTGGTAATTGGCATGACTGTTAATGAAGTAAGGTCATGTGCATCGGTTTTCTCATGCAATTGGCAACAACCCATTAATAAATTATTATAAAATCTTGTGTTTATTAATCAAATTCAAAAATATCAAATCCAACCATAAAAGCATCTATCGCCAAAAAACTTACACCCACTTTCCAATCATCCAACTCTCCAAAGTCATTATATTCCATTTTTCTTTACCTCTTTCAAATACATATCTTAACCCTCCTACAATTTTCCCAATCATATCTTATTCTTTTATTATAATTATCATACACTTCAAAATCTATTCAATTTTTCATAGTTTTTTTCTTAATCCCCACTGATGTACATCTAGCTGTATTAGATTTGTTAACACCTAATGTCCCTTCAACAACCCTTACCTGTTTTTTCTTATCTGTCTCTTCAGAAGCTAAAGTTGATATCCTAGTTGGTTGTACTGAAGTACTATTATTCCTCCTATTAATTTTCTCTCTAAGTTTTTCTTGTATCTGGACAATTTCTTTAGATTTTTCTTCAAGTTTCTGTTTCAAGACTTGGAATTTTTTCTTTGAATTCAAAGAATCTTCTTTTTCATAGTCTTTGAACTCCATATTCTTATTAGTATTCCCTGTACTCAAATACTTTCTCCTTAAGGCACATTCTAAAGATGATGATGGTTCAGTATGCATAGTCCCTTCAAATTCCTTGATTTTCTCAGTAACTTTTTTATAGTTTTTCTCTGACTCTTCATATTTTTGTTTGAAAAACTCAGCTGTTAGTTTTAACTGCTGCTCAGTTCGAATACGATTTCTTATTTCAGATTCTAGTTGTTTGACCTCTTTTTCATTGGTGTTTTCTTTACCTTTTTTACCTAGTTTACAGTCTCGTTTGTATTTGAGTAAGGCTAGAACTAGTTCTTTGAAGCCTTCTAAGAGGTCAAGTCCTTGAATTGTGTTGACAGCGTTTAGGTCTTTTTCATGGATTTGGGTGTTGTCTAGACGGCAGTTTGTAATGAAGGCATAACAGAAAAACTCACGAAGTGATTTTTCGAGTTCAGTTACTTGGAGCATTTATTAGATTGATTATTAAGAGATTTTATTTTTTTTAAGATGGGAGATTATGATTAGATGTTGAGGTTTAGATGATGAAGTTAAGGTAGGAAAGTTTTAGAGACTCTGTTTGGATTTGGATAACGAAGATTTGGATTTTCTAAGGGGTATTATAAGATGATATTTTTAGATATACTTAATATTAATTGTAAAAACTTCTATCACCAGCTTGATCTTTATCCAGTTGTATTTATAACAATTTTGTGGTTCTCTAAGATTTCTAAACCCTTAAACACATTTTCAACTGGAATAATATCAATAATAGTTTCAGAAATGCATTCATACATAGGCTTTTTAGGATCATCAGCTAGATTAGCTTGTATTTTTATAGATTTTCCATGTGAGAATATTGAAATTATATAGTATCGTTTGTTCTTTTTAATAACTCTTCGGGATAAAAGAGATTTTTGTGTTCGTTGGGATAGAAGAGGAGAATTTTGTGATGCTGGGAGGGATTCAGGTATAGAAGAAAAAGATATTTCATGAGATGGGGATATTTTCAGGGCTGAGATTAAGTCGGAAGTTGGTGCTTTTGGAACTATTTTATGTGAAATTTGTAGGTACATTGGAGTTGAAGGGTCATCAGCCAAATTTGCCGCAACTTTAGCATTGTCTCCTTGATCAAAAATACTAATCATATAATATCTTTTATTAAACTTGACCACCCTCCTCGCAATAAGATTTTTATTAACTGAATGCCCTTCATCATTTTTATTGGTAAAAATTTCCACTTCATCAATTTTCCCTAAAACAATTTTCCTGTTCTCAACAGAGATTTTATCTTAAAGTTCTTTAATTGGAGCCTTTTGAATTTTTTTCCTATCAATAACATCATAGTATTAGTATCAATAACATCATAAAACGGATGATCCATGCTGAGTTCATATAAACATATTATAATCCCATCATGATCTTCTATAAAAAATATCATATATCTTATCCCTTTATCCTTTCTAGCACATTTCGCTATCACTTTCCCTCTAACTTGTTGTATAGCATTTTTTCTTTGTAAATGTCCTCTATAAAAAGCTTGTATTTTCGTTGCAGCATGATCTTTTTTACTAGAATCCTGTGGTTCGATTCTAATTTCTGGTTTAGGTGCAGCCATTTTTTCAATTACCCTCTCCTCCTTCAAAATACTCTTCTTCACCAACCCTTTATCCATCATCCCAACATCTTTAATTTCTTCCTTAGTTTTCTCATTCTTCATATCAAACCTCACATTTTTATCCTGCCCTTTCTCTCTTTTCTTCCTAGGCTCAAAACATTTTTCCAATATATCCTTAAGTTCAAACAACAATATCGACCCATTATGATCAGCATCAAGTACAGCAAATAACGCATGCTTATCTTCTCTATTCAAATTAATCTTAAGCCCATCAACACCTTCAGAAAACTCAGCAAAAGACACACTTCCATCATGATTTATATCCAAATACTCAAAAGCATGTTCAATACCTAAAGAATTCTCTTTAAACTTACATGAAAGCCTATAAAAAAGGTCATTTTTCAAATCTTCTGATTTTTCATCTAAATCTTGTAACAACTCAACAAACTTGTCTATATGCACAGATGAGTTACCTTGTCTATATCCAAGTATTCTTAATAAAGATATAATATCTTGTGGGGGTAGATTTAATGAACTTAAAACTTTACTCGCTTCTGCTTTTGATATTTCCTGATCTTTATTCCTATCAACATCATTTAATCTTTGTCTTATTCCTGGAGGGTTATTTTTCAGCTCTTTTTCTAATCTTTTTAATATTTCCAAATCCTGTACACATAATTCTCCATTTACAACAACAGCTTCTTCATCACATTCTAAGNTCCTGTACACATAATTCTCCATTTACAACAACAGCTTCTTCATCACATTCTAAGTATTTCAAAAACATTTTCCCAGCTTTAAATCTTAAATTCATATTGTCTGTATGTAATTTTTCTATTTGATCTTTAGCATCTTCTAATTGATTTTTTGTTGGTCTATGATCTAAATCACTTTCTAATCTTATGTTTATTTCATATAATTCTTTTACCTTTTTTTCAGCTTTTGATAACTGGATTTTTGTTTCTGTAAGTTTATCTTCAATATAAGAAGGTGGTTGTTTTTTAGATAATTCATCAGCAAGTTCATCGTATTTTTTAGTCAGTTTAAAAAGTTGTTGTTTTAATTTTTCTATTTCGAAATCCTTAGCTTTTATTGAGGTTTCTAGTTTTTGTATGTTTTTATCTTTGGATTCTATGAGATTTTGGAGTTCAGAGTAATTTTTTTTATAAGCTTCAAGTTCTTTTGTAACTTTTCTAGCTTGGGTTTCGTCTGGGACGAAAATAGGGATTTCATTGCGGTTTCTGATTTTACTCGACCCAAAAAACTCATCCATGATGGTTTCGGCTGAGTTATATGAAGGAGTGGGTTTTGTATATGGGAAAATTACATTAAAAACTTTAATAACAGCTTCAGAAGGAAGACAATAAGAGAGTTCATTAAATAAAGCAATTGGGCTAAAGACTCCTTCCATCCAGTTCCCAGTATAAAGTTGAGGTTTTTTAATATGTTGTCTATTAATAATCCCAGCTTCTTGAACTTGATAAAGAAACCCCATGAGTTTGTCTTTATAACTAGCATTTCTCTCACTCATTCTAAAAGATGGGATTTTTTCTATAGGGTCTTTGACTATTGGTTCACTATATGTTCTAGGTACAGACTTGCTATCTACAACACAAAGCCCAAGTAATTTTTTAACATTACTATTAACAGCAAGATCATATACACTTTTCCCATGAGTAGTTTTTGCCCCAGCATTAGCTCCCCATTTAATCAACCATCTTATAGCTTTAGTTTTTCCTGCTTCACAAGCATGATGTAATGGGGTTTTTAATTCTTCATCTACAGAATCAACTTTAACCCCAGTTTCAACTAATATTTTCATAATCTCAGTCTGTCTAGAATGAGGATTAAACACAGAATAATGTAAAGCTGACCTTCCTATATAATCTTTTGACTCAACAAGTTTTCTATGTTTTTTTAATAATATCCCACATACTTCAGAACTAGGGGCACAAGCTCCATACATAAGAGCATTACGACCAAGACTATCTTGAAGTTCAGGATTTGCCCCAACTTCTAATAAGAAACTGACAATTTCTCCATGGCCCATATTGCAAGCTTGATGTAAAGGTGTTGTCATATGTTTATCTCTAACGTCTATTTCCCATCCTTTTTCAACTAGAATTTTCAAGATTTCTAACTGTTCATCCCTTGCTGCGACGTGCATAGCATTTTTGTGATTACTGTCAACTGCTTTTCTACAAGCATTTATATCAGAAACCCTTAAGAATTCTAAGAGTTTTGAAATATCACCTCTGCTTACAGAATTGAAAAGTCCAGAGTAGGAAGATTTACTTTTGGATATCCATTTGATGTTAAAATTAGACTGACTTAGTCTTTCTGTAGCTTTTTCAGCATAGGATGCCCAATCTTCGCTGGTTTGAGCTTTGAATGTTTCAATCCAAGTTGCTGATTGTTGGACTATAGCTAGGTCTTCAAGAGTTAAGTGATTAAAACCTTTTTTCTTGAATTTTTCTATAATATCTCTCTCATTTGTACTTGAATCCATAATTATTGTTATGTTTTTGAGGATTAAAGTAAATAAAGTTTATTTAAATGTTGGTGAAGATAGCTTAGGTTTAGGGAGAAAATGTTGAAATAGTTTAGTGAAGGAGATGGATGAGGATTGAAATGATGAGGATTGAAATGATTTGGATGTGAAGGTGATACAAAATTAGCAAATCTAAATCCTTTATCAAACCTAACATCTTATAAATCCTAATCCTTCTTTAGAAATCCTAACACCTATAAAAAAACTAAAACCTCTAAGTATTTATAACTTGATAAAATTATATCGAACTCTTCAGTAACAATTTTAAAAAGAATCTAGTGCAAAAATTGTGATTCCATAAAAAAATTAAACAATAACTCAGGTATAAAATCCAGCAAGCACAAACAACAACTTTCTATTCAGCATATAAAATCCCAATTAAATTCAACAAAAGGTTCATAATCTTATCATTATTCCTTACCCAACCTCAAAACCTTAAAAGCCATAAACTATCTCTTAATATCCTATCATAATCTAAAGAATCTAAAAAAACAAAATTTCTCAAGATCTTATAATAAAAAAAACTGAAAGTATTTCTGCATATAGAATATGATTATAAGCATTACTTGATGGAGAATTTGTATCACAAACTGATAAGTTCATAATAAAAACTCAGCAAGTTCAATTCAAAAATAATCATATCTGAACTTTAAATCTCTTTTATTCCAAGCAAATCTAAATACCCTCTTTTAAATGAACTCTGAATTTTAAATAAAAAATTTCTAAAGAATTTCAAAGCTTAATGATGCATACTATTTTGTCAATATTTTTTAATCAGGTAAATATGCCTCTTTTATAATCTTTTGAATATTTTCACTGAAAATATAAACAGCTCTTATTGTATAAGAACTAAAGGGCCCAGGGAAATCCCTAAAGATTGGGGAAAATGCTCGTGTTAGCAAGGCTTACTTGATGCTGATAAGAATTTATCTGCAAAAAAATTCACATTAATTGCAAAGATACAACAATTTTACGCTTTTATCGCAAATGTTTTCTATAAACTGCAATTGCATCTTGTATAAAAAAGCAATTATTATAAACTTTGAAGCGATTTATGAAGAAAAAAAAAATATGCCAATAATATCAGTTGCGAAAAAGGCTTTGAATTGTTGAATTCATGTTTTTGTTACGAATGACCCTACAAATTTAATGACGATTTTATTACAAAGTGAGGTAGAGAATTTCGATATTTTAAGAGTTTACAAGATATTCTTAGACTTTCAGTGTAGTAATTCTAGAAAAGATTATTTGATTATTTCGAATTATAATATTTTTGATTATAAAGAACAGTTTACTGAGTTGATTGGGTATAAAAAGGTACTACGATTAAAATTAATATAGAAAAGCTCAGATTTTAAGTAATGAATTTGATATCCAGGCGATGTTTTTTAGTATACTTAGTTGATATAGTATTTTATATTGCGATTTAGGTTTATGATTTTATTCAGAATTGCGATTTATGTTTATGATTTTATTCAGAATGATAATTATTTTAAGTTGCATTCGAACATAGTTGAAATTATTATACTTTGAATATACTATATAATATTCAAAGCTTATAATCAAACCTATAATACTTAAATGGACATTCAGTCCATTAAAGGAGATTGCTCCTGGAGAATTGGCAGTTCTCCAGAAGAATCGCTACCCTATGCAGCCAAGTGATATCCTTGCGATACCATTTCCTGGAGATCCATTAAAGTGAGTAGTATGTATATTCAAAATTATATAATAAAGCCATAATACTATTCCAAACTTGATTAATATAAATAATGGAAAATAGATTTCTTGGAAGTTCAATCGGCGTCTCAGTTATATATACAAATGATAGGGATGGAAGTGTTTCAAAAAAGCGACTAATATTTTACCCTATTATCATGAATACAGCAAGAATTTTAGAACCAGTTAAAGATATCTCTTATGAAGGAGACAAAACAACCTTAAGTGGCCAATACCTAATAGCTCCTCAAAATGCTTTGAAAATTCTCTGGGATATCATAATTCTAATAATCATAATCCTTCAAGGTATTTACATTCCTTTATTAATTGCCTTTGATATTAATATCGCTCTAGAATTTGTGTATTTTGACTTTTGTGCTACAGTCTTTTTACTCATCGACATATTATTAGCCTTTAACTCAGGATATTTGAAAAAAGGGGCAATCGTCATGAATAGGCATCTAATAATCAAACATTATCTAAAATCCTGGTTTTTCATCGACCTTTTATCAACATTTCCCTATGACTGGATTATAAACCAAAGTCCATATGACAAAGAAAATTACTCTTCAGCCGACAAAGGATATGTAAAAGCCCCAAAATTACTTAGAGTTATTAAACTGACAAAGTTTTTGGCGATATTTAAACTGATTAAACTGGCTAAAGTTAAATTATATTTATATAAAATTGAAGATTATTTGAATAATGATCTTTTTGATAAATTTGTTACTATAGTGAGAATATTGATTGTTTTATTTTTCATAGCCCATTGGAATGCTTGTGCTTGGTATTTTATAACTTTTCATTTTATAGATGAGGAGACATGGCTTAATAAGCTTATACGTACTGAGTATAGTCAAAGAGAAGTTTATGTGAATTCTTTATATTGGTCGATTTATACAATGATTACTGTTGGATATGGGGATATTAAGCCAGTCTGTGCTAAAGAGAGAATTTTAGCAATTTTTAGTATGGTTATTGCTTCAGGGTTGTTTGGATATTTAATTAAAGAGAGAATTTTAGCAATTTTTAGTATGGTTATTGCTTCAGGGTTGTTTGGATATTTAATAGGACAAGTTAGTACAATTATTGAAAAAGAATCTTTGAGAAATGATAAATATAGGGATTATAAAATGAATTTAAACTACCTTTTAACAAAGTATAAAGTTTCAAAAGACTTGAAATTCCGCATAAAAAACTACTTTGAATATGCTTTTGATAATCAGTGGAACTACCAAAAAGAAGCTGATATTTTAGACTGCTTAAGTTTACCATTAAGAGAAGAAATTTCACATATTGTAAACTGGCCAGCGTTTCAACACTGTAAAATTTTCCCAAAACTTTTTACAAACAATATCGTTGAATCATTTGCCCAGTTGTTTCAAAAATGCACATTTTCTCCTTTTGACCATATCATAAAACAAAATGAAAAAGAACGGAAAATGTATTTTCTTATCGATGGGGTTATTGAACTGTATATTAATCATTCTAAAAGAAGACTAGCATCGTTAGAAAACTCAGGGTATTTTGGAGAAATCGGGTATTTTGCAAATATTCCTCGTACAGCAAATGTTATTTCAATAGGGTTTTCTGTAATTTTAGTCCTTGATTATGAAGAAACTTGGAATGCATTAGAGAAATTCCCAAGTTCTCAGAAAATATTAGAAGATGTGGAAATCAAATGTAAAGAAGACCTTTCGATTATTGATGTAAAATGTTGTTTTTGTGAGAAATTAGGACATGCAGCGATATCTTGTTTTGATAAAAAGTTCAAAGAGGATGTTGAGGAAATAAGGAATTCTTGGATTAAACTTAAAGCAAAAAAAAAGAAGAAAGTTAATAATAAAAAGTACAGCAAAGCTAATTATAAAAGGAAATATAAAGAAAGTTATGATATTGTCCCTGAGTATAGAGCTAGGCATAGTAGATTTACTGAGTTTTTTAGAGGTAAGATGGCATTGAAAACTAAGGCTTTTAAATATTTGACTATGCATGATGTTCCAGAAAGTCCATTACCTGGACCTTTTACAGCTCAGCATATAAAATATGAAGATATTTATTGTGATAGTGATAATACGGATAAAGATGAAGCTACACTTTTAGCTGTTAATCAGAATTCAGAAATTGATAGTGCTTCTGAAAAGGAATTTAAGCATTTACTAATGAAAAACCCAACAATTTGATTGTAATTTAGTAATAATTTAAAAGGATCATGGGTGTTGTAATAGTTTTATTTGTTTTTGGAGTATTAGTGAGTTTAAGTTTTATAAGTAAGAATTTAGGAGAAATTAGTTATAAAGGAATGCTGAGATTAATTTTAAAATTATTAACTAACCTTAACAACAAAGCAAGGACAATTCAAAGCGTTATGCTCACTTCTTCCACACACATTGCATCTTTTCAATTGTGGGCAGTCACTTTTAAAGTGTGATTTGCTGTTACACTCTTCACAAACATCACCAACTTTCTTAGGCGTATTCTTCGGCATATCTTCAATTCTAACTTCCATATTTGCTCCAATATCTTTTAATTTCTGATATATTAATAAACATACAAAGCTATCACAAGCTGCATAATGAATTTGAGCTTTTCTCAAAGGTCTTTGATTCCAATTAGACATTTGATCTAGTTTACAAAGTTTTTCATTAAGTAAAATTTCACATAAACCAATAAGTCCACCTGGGTAATATTTAAAATGCCCAGCAAAAACTGAGATTAAATCAATATACCCTGAGAGTTCAATTTGAAAACTAATACAATCAGGATAACTTTGTTTTAATCGTGAAAGATCACCATCAAAACCTATACCGATTTTTAATATATCAGGATCAGTAAAAACTTCATAAAGGTAGTTGTCGAAATCTTTAAAGTTACAACAGATTTCTAGATCAATTAGATAGATTGAATTACTTGTAGCAAGTTGGAGAATTGAAGTTGGGGAGAAACCATTTAAACCAAGGTCAGTTTTCCATTCTGAGTCTAGGCTGATTATTTTCATGTCAGACCAAGAAATTGTTTGAGCTTTTTCTATGGAGTCTATGAAATATACTTGGATGTCATTTGGGAGTTTATAGAAATTTGAATTAGAAGGACCAAAAATATCCTCAGGAGGGTTGAAATCGACAGATATTTTATTGGCTTTGCAGTAAATATCTTTGTGAAAATCAGTTTTTCTAAACCAGAATGCTATGATACAAGATAGCTTACAATTTTTTTCATCCAGGAGTTGCTTTTACTTGATTCCCATAAGAGTTCAATAAGCACAGCTATTGAAATTAATTCATTTTGTGTTAGTTCTATTAAATGAAAAATTATAGGTTTTTTGTTGAGAAGAAACGATATAGATTTTTTGAGTTTTTTTTTGGAAAAATCCGGGAAATTGCTGATGTTGAATTTTTGCGATTTTATGATTTTTTCAGCATCTTTGATCATATCCCTATCACAAAATACGAAAACAGCAAGATACATAGAATCCTTATCATCTTGTATAACCTTTTTCAAAAATTCTATACTACCTTTATCAATTAACAAGCCAAAAATATCACAAATCATCTGAAACTCTGCCTAAATCTTCATTACAAGGTATTTAAAATTTTTCAACATAATCGTAGCTTTTTCTATATTATTCGAAATAAGCAAATATGAAGCATATTCAAAAATATCCTGTTTGTCTATATGAATTTTGAAAGTATCACAATATTTATATAAAGTTTCTGGCTCTATACATGCCCAATTTTGATAAGCAATTGATGATATTTCATCTTGAGGAGTTTTAAACTCATTAAATATATATAAAAGGGCTTTTATTAGATACCCTGAAACACTTGAGTTTGAAAATTGAGCTTTTAACTCAGAAAGCACTGAAAGATATATAAAAGGGCTTTTATTAGATACCCTGAAACACTTGAGTTTGAAAATTGAGCTTTTAACTCAGAAAGCACTGAAAATGTCAGTCTGATTTTTTCTGCCAGTTCGTATTTCGATAAAGATTTATAAAACTCCACAGCAAAAATGCTTGGAGAAACACCATTACTAACAATCCTCTGCAGTTCTTTTGGAGATTGTTGAATATCTTCGACTAAATAACGTTTACAAACTTTTTGAATCCTATTTCTCAGCCTATCTTTCATTTTTATCATAAAAAGATTTCAAATATCAAAACATCATTTAGGTCCCCTTTAATATATCAAATATATATAAATGCTTTTATTAGTTATATTATCTTCTTCTCTAGCCTGCACGCTACTTGATGGACAAGATCCTACAAACCCAAAACCTTCTTTAACAAAATGCTATCGCTACAATACAAGTGCTTGCTGTGTTTCAGCTCATGATTCATCTATACAAGACACCTATGGTAGTTTCCTCAGTTCTCAATGCCAACGTGAATACGACATTCTTGAAGACTATTTTTGTTTTGGTTGCAATCCAAATCAATCAGACCATACAGATGAGGAAAACAAAGTTATTAGGATTTGTGAAGGTTATGCAAAAAGTCTTTGGGGTGGTGATCTTTTAAGACCAACAAGGAATTTTGATAACTGTGGGATAACAACTTATTGGAGAGATGAAAATGATCGAATTACTATTGTTCCAAGTTCAGAATGGGCTAATGCGTATCAGTTTTTCTGGGAAGTCAAACCTCCTTTTTTTGAAGACTATAGCATTTATATAGTAAATGATGAGAGTGATGAGGATTGCTATAGCTTTGGATTAGTCCTTATGTTTGCTATTGGGTTTTTAGTTATTTAGTAATAGCATTTTTATATAAGAAAAAAATTGCTCTGAAATTTAGATGAAATTATTGAGAAGGAGGGCTTTTGTGAGTGAGGTTTTTGATATTAGGAGAATTAGAAAGTTTTTTGTAAATGAAAATAGAATATTATAACAAAATATGTGAATATTTAAGGATTAGATAAATATAAGGTCATATGGAAATAGATTTTAACCATTTAAGGATATTAAGGCTATTAGATAATATGAGTTTTAGCCTTATAATAACTGTTTTAATGGCATTTTTTATTAGCAATCTAATATAGGGAAAGGCATAAAAAATAATATAGTAAAATCATTTAACAATATTCCTAATATAATTTTATTATATTTTTTGCTTATATATTTTTATACTCTAAATATTCAACACAAATTCATTTCTATTATCTTATAATCCACAAATATTTCTTTAAAACAACTACTTAAAACTTTTACCTACTCAAACAGTTTACATTATTTTCACACTTTAATCAATCTTATATTAATTTTTTTAAAAACTAAACCTACTTCCTATTCTCACAAAAACCACCTCACCTAGAACTTTTCACAATTTTTTCAAGTAAATTAACTTTGCCAGGCTACAAAAAAAAACTTTTCTAAACTCCTAATCTTTATTTTTAACTTAAATTTTCAAGAGTAATAAATAGAATTTTTACAAGCCCCTTAACTGTAATAATGGATTTGAATTTAAACTATAAAAACTTGCCAACACCTTCATCAAACTGTACACCAGTATCAATAATAAAGTCAAAACGATTAAGAGTTACAGAAAAACACACAGAAACCCAAGTAACGATACAGTTCTTTACCCCAAATGTAAGAGAAAAAGAAAACTCGATTGCTTCATCTCATAAAACCCCACAAGTGATGTTTATGGCTAAGAGCTTCCACAACACAGGTTTTACCCCAAGGAATTTAGCATCAAGTCTTAATGAAAAACTTAAAGAACATGAAAATAAGTAAATATTTGGTTTAAAATCACATAAAAAAACTATTTTTTCTAATCATCTTAGCTTAATTGAGTTTTAATAAGCACTTTGTTGTTAGTAGACGACGTCATATAAGAAGCTAAAGCATCTTTAACCCCATCAAGTCCAACAGTTTGATTGTACTCTGAAGCTAAAATATCAATATTTTCTTGAACTTTCATACAAGCCTCAAGTCTTTTCTCATAATTTACTTCTTTAAACCAAGCTGATAACCATAACCCTTCTAATCTTTTTCCTTGAAACATAAGCAACCCTGGGTTTATCTCACAAGGTTTTCCTGACAACAACCCATAATTATAAACAACTCCATCATTATTTATAATCTCAAATAAATCATTTGTCTCAATACTACCAATTGCATCAAATCCTACTTTCGCCCCAAGTTCAGTTGCCAAATCTTTAGCTTTATTTTTCCACCCTTCTTCTGATGTATTAAAAACATGTTCAGCACCTAAGTTTTTAAGAATATCAACTTGTTCTTGTCTTCTAACTAAATTTATAGATTTTATGCCAAGTCTTTGAGTCCATTTGACAAACTGTTTACCTAAAGATGAAGCAGCAGCATTTTGAACGAAAGCTCTTGATGAGTTTGCGTTTATTTTTTCAATAAAAAGTGCTACGGTTAAAGGATTTACATGAAGACTTGCACCTTGTTCTAATGATATGGTTTCTAAAAGGGGTGTTGCATTTAATGCTGGTATTAGACAATACTCGGCCCATGTCCCTTGACCACGAAATGTCACACGCTTGTTTAGAAGTGAATCAGCAAATTCTCCTCCTCCACTTGAAACTACTATGCCACTACCTTCAAATCCTGGGGTTAAAGGAGGATTTATGCTTGGATAGCGGCCGAGTATGCTAAGATAATCACTAGGGTTTATAGTACTGAATTCAACTTTGACTAAAACTTGATCTGCTTGAGGTTCAGGGATTGGGAATTGTTCTATATGAAGCTCTTCAATAGAACCCTTTTTGTTGATCCGGAGAGCTGAAAAGGTAGCCATTTATTATAAGGGCAGGTGGAGAAGTTGGGATAAATAACAAAATCTGAGTATTGAAGGTTTTAAGAATGATATATTTATTTAGCATGTAGTTAGGAGGATGATTATGATTTTTTGTATGGTTTGGGAGAATTTGGCTTAATGTTAAAGCTTTTTAGGCTGGGGTTATGGGTGAAGGTGTTTTTGTAAGGACTTTGAGTGATTTTATGGTTAAATTGTATAGGAAATTATTTAATAAAAGAGAAGGGGTGGTTTTGGGTAATGCGAATGAAATGTTTGAAAAATAGTTAAAATTATTAGAGAGTATAAATTATTAACTAATAAGAATAAAAATTTACAATTTTAATAATAATTATCATCACAAATGGCCTTTACACATAATCTTATCAATCTCTGCACAAAAAAACCTATAAAAAACTTCCTAAACAACTTTTTTTTTTCAACAAAAATTTCATCACTTTTTATAAACAAAAATTCCCCAAAGTATTTTACTATCCTCTCAAAAGTTTTCCACAAAAAAACCAATGTCAGATTAAGAAAAAAATTTAAATGGAAAAGCTAGATTCATCAGATGACCCTCGATATAGTTATGGAATTACTATAAATGTATCATCAACTCAATACCCTGTTGTAACTGAAGTGGCAAATCAATTAGGGTGGACTGTAAGTATTGATTCTGAAGATCAAGATTGTGATATTTATTGGCAAGACTGTGCTTTAGCTTCAGAATCCTTATCGAAATTCAAAAGTTTTCAAAGGATAAACCATTTTCCAGGAATGTATGCTGTAGCTCGGAAAGACCATTTGGGTAAAAACTTGAAAGCTATGAAAAACATGTTTCCAGGACATTTCAATTATTTTCCCCCAACGTGGGTGTTGCCAAGAGATTTTAATGATCTTAAGAGTCAGTTTAATAATAAAAGGTCAAGGACTTATATTTGTAAACCTGAAGCTTCATGTCAAGGTCGGGGGATTTTCTTAACTCGCCGCTTGGAAGATATTCCTGAAAAATGTGTTGTACAGAGGTACCTTCATAAACCTTATTTGCTTGAAGGGCTTAAATTTGACTTAAGGGTTTATGTGCTTGTTGCTGGATGTGATCCTTTAAGACTTTTTATACATAAAGAAGGCCTTGTAAGACTAGCAACTGAACCTTATGTTTTCCCTAGTTCAAGTAACTTAAACGATATGTGTATGCATTTAACTAACTACGCGATAAACAAAAACAACCCAAAATTCGAATTCAACTCAAACGAATCTGAAGACTTCAAAGGTCACAAAAGAAGCCTCACAAGTTTTTTCAAGCATTTATCCGATGAAGGTGAAAACATCGAAGAACTTTGGCAGCAGATTTGCGACATAATCACAAAAACTGTTTGTATCGTCCAACCTCTTCTAGCGCATTTATATCGATCAGCCCAAGCTAACGACACAACAAACGCAATGTGTTTTCAAATCTTAGGCTTTGATATTTTCCTTGACTATAAGCTCAGGCCTCATTTATTAGAAGTAAACCATACACCCAGTTTTACAACAGATACTCCTCTAGACTCTATTATAAAAAAATCAGTAATCGGAGATGCTCTTAGACTTTTAGGTTTAACTGAGACAAACAAATCAGATTATTATCTCAATCATCAGACGCATTTTTTAAACCTAGCAACAAAAAAGCCTAAGGAAATCAGGTTTTTGAAAATCGAAATGAAAGAAAAATACAATCAACATAAACTTAATATAGAAAACCAATTTAAAGGTGGATACAGTAAGATTTACCCAAAAGAAGGACCTAATATGTATGAAGAGTTTATGTTAGCAGCTAGGGATATTTGGTTGAATAACCTAGGAATAAGACCAAAACATAAAGAAAAACCTCCTGCCCCACCTCCACCTCCATTAATGCATATACAAAAGCCAAGTAAATCTCCAATTAATAAAACAAATCGGAAAAAAGATAAAACCTCACCAATAAAATCAAGGTCAATAAAAGCTTTATGTGACCCAATTATAAAACCAAGACTCAGACTACCTGTTTTAAGGGCAAGTAACGGTGCTTTTATCCAACCAAAAATGTTTGATTTTAGCGAACCACGTATAATTTTACCTAAAGATTAAATTTGTATTTTAGTATTCACATTTCTTATATTTAATAAGGCATACCTTTCATTAGTATTTGTGATAAAGTGTTGATTGCATCTTGTTTTGACATATCAACTTGAAAATCTTGAGATAATGGTCTATAAACTGATTTAGGTGTCACTCTACCAACACTATTTCTTGGTTCATAGTTTCTGTCAGAAACTACTAAAGAAAATGGTTTAGCTGTATCTGGATGTTTTCTACCTCTTAAAACAGTTCTTTTACTTTTCCAACCCCATTCGCTTTTATTGTTTGTTGGGAGGGTTGTTTGAGTTCTGGTTTCTTTTTCTAGAAATTCGATACGTTTTATTAACTCCTCACGTTCTTTTTGTAACATCCAGATTTCGCTATTCATTTTACTGTCTTGGGGTTTTTTTTTTACTAGGGAATCAAACATTTCTAACTTTTCTTGAAGGTCTTGATTTTCGTTTTGTAATTGAATGTTTTCAGCTTCAAGTGCACGTTTTTGTTGGTTTAAATCACCAACCATATCTTTAAGTTTCTTATTAGCATTCATAAGTTCCCTGATCATTTTGACGCTATCATACAGCTTTTCACTTAATATTTCTGGGGTTAATGTGAAATCAGAAAATTCTGCATCTGAAAATTTTGAATAAGTCGTTTGTGATTGGAGTTTTGTAGGTGATAAAGGCATAGATTCTATATTTGATCTAAGCATTTTAATTCGAACGAGATTTTCAGCTTTTAAAGGTAGTTTTTCTACTTCTTTAAGCTTGTTAGCTTGTTCTTTAGGGTCTAAGTTTACAATTTCAGTAAGCATTGAAATTTGCTGGTTTGCTAAAAGGAGTTCAGAATTCAATCTTTTTACTTCTTTCTATATAAAAAATACTCTTAATTCTTTTATAACACGAGTTTTTGGGTCAATATTACGTATTGGCTCATTAGATATGCAAAGTGCTTTTGTGGCATAGGTCAAAGTGCTTAGGTTGTCTTCAAAAAAACTGTCTAAAGGGGCGATGCAAGCTATCATAAGACAATAACTGTTGCCACCAATACTTTGCTTTAAAAGACTTGTTAATTTCGAGTCTCTATATGGGACAAAAGATGCTTCACCATCTCTCATTGAAGCTAGGGTTGAAATAACTTGTCTTAAAGTGAAAAGTGCTTTATTTATCTCAATACTTTCCTTAAGTGCAGCACCTTCATTACCAGTTTGAGATACTTTTTCACTTCCTGCCAAGTCAACAAGTTGTAGTTTTGATGTTAAAATACTACCAGTTTCACTATCCATAGCTTCAATATTCAAACTTAGTAAACTATGTGATCTTGATGAACTCGTATTAGCATTATGAGATGATATGATACGATTTTTTAATCCTGAGTTATAATGGCTAATAACTTCATTTGCAGAGTAACAAGGATGCATAAACAAATTCTCCACATAAAATTCCTCTTGCTGGTTCCAACGAAGTCTAAGCCCAGGAGGTTTGATTTGTGCTGGGTTCAACAAATCATATATATTTTCTTTATAAATCTGAACATATGTACAATAAACTGTATATTCAATATGACTTGGTGCTTTTTTGATTTCATCAAATAAGTTTTTGACAATTCTAGGAATTAAACCAAGTCTTCCATCATCCTATTTTGATTTTACTCTAATTATAGGCTTCATAGATTTATCATGTTCATAACCTTCCATTGTATAGGTTTTACCTGAACCAGTTGGCCCATATGCAAAAATTGTTGCATTGTAGCCTTCGATAACTTTTTTGATTAGATTGTCTAGTTTTAATTTTTGATAAAGATGCTCTTGGGTTGTTTTTTCGTCAAAGACTTCGTCAAACTCAAACCGTTTTTGCTGTTTTTGGTCTGAGAGTATTCTGAATTTGTCTTACGTTATGGACTTTTCGGCAAGATTTATATCGATTCGGTTGTTTAGGCTGTTTGCTTTGAGTTCTTTACTTAGTAAAGGTCTTACTCGTACTACCACTCCGATTCTTGTTCCTTTAGTTTCCATTACTTAGTTTATTAAGACATTTAAACTTGATAACAATCAACCTTAATTTTGAAAAGTTTATAAAATACAAGAATAAAGTTTAAATGATTTATAATTAGAAAAGTTTATAAAATACAAGAATAAAGTTTAAATGATTTATAAAGACTATATAATAGAGCTTTAAATTTCTTAACTATTAAATCTTATACTGGAATCCTTATTGTTTATTCGAATTAAATTGATAATATTCTATAAATCTACTTTTAAAACTTTATAAAATCCCTTAATGTACCTACAAAAGATATCTTTTATTATTCATTAGCTTAAATTATTAATAAACTTTACTAAGCAAAAAGACTTTCTTTAATGGATTGAAAATTTAATATAATACAATTTATAAATACAACAAAAACAAGCCCACAAACTAAAATATTAATTTTCTACTGAAAAACAAAAACCTAAATAAAAGCATGTAATATTTTCCTAATATTAAGATGAAAACTTAATAACCAAATTGCTATTGTATTAAACATCTATTTAATATCAAAAAATATTTCAGTAGGCCGATAAACATAAAAAATTACTCTGGTTTTTTGATAATGATTATATCCCAATAATT